>JBBPCY010000142.1:12324024-12355162 GCA_037974405.1 Brachyalestes nurse | reverse complement strand
ATACTTGTGGTATACACAAGCTCGTGAACAGCTCATAACAAATCATAAATAATGAATCTGTTCTATGAGCATTGGCTATTTGATAATAAAGTGTTCGGGCCTCCAACACGTTTTGTTTTTTGGTTTTTTTTGCATTATACACACACACACACACACATATATATAAATATACATATACATATACATATACATATATATACACACACACAATAATTTTCATATTATAATGTGCACACATCATGTCAAATATAAGTGCAGTTTAGCTATTAATGTAATTAAGACCAGTGTTGCCAAATAGGTTTCAAAGAAAGCCGAGGGCGACTGATAAAAGGTGAAGAAACAGCAGCAAGAGCAGTTGAGAAAGATGCAGAGAACATGACGTCAAATAAGCAAGGAGGAGCACAAACTAAGTGCTCCTGACAGAACGTCTGTGTGCATTATTCATTGTGGCTTGCCCTTCAGAATCAGACTGTTACTTTTAAAAGTAGTTGCAGCTCAGAGGTGTTGGGCATTGTTTGTTCTTTCTCTTTGACTGTGTTGGAGGTGAGCAGTGTCAGGGCAGTCTGGTCTTATCAGCGGAAACGCAGGGCAGAGGCAGGCTTAGCCTGTTCTGCAGGAGGCTGGAGAGCGGCCAGTGGGTCACCAGCCGCCCTGCCGTCTCTGAGGGACAAACCCCTGTTTGCTGGCCTCTGGAAGCAAACACGTCTCCCTGGCCCAGAGGCGTCCCAGCCTGCCTGCCTGCCCGTCTGACCATCCCTTTGCTTCGATTCGCCCAGAGTCCTACTCTCTTTCCTCCCTTAGTCCTCCTTTTCTTGTTTTTGTGCAGACCTGGCATCACCCCCACCTTCTCTCTGAGGGGGTGGCTGTCTGGCTGCTGTGGAGATAAAAAAAAAAAAAACACAGACACACACACACACACACACAAATATAGGAACGCACAAACACTCCTGGGCATATCGTCGCTGCTGATAAACAACAAAACTAAGATGTCTCTTATTTCCCATGAAGACTGCTCTGAAGTGCATGTTAAGATCTTCAGAAAATAACAAAGGCCCTCCCACCCCACACACGCAGCCACACACAGGCCTGCCAGAGTCCTCAAAGTCCACTGAATCAGCCACTCAGCCAATTTCATTATTGAAGGGGATAACAGCATTCCTCTCACATTCACAGCAGAACCGAGGAAGGCCAGCGTCCACAAGTTATCCCAATGATCTATGCTTTCAATACGCACATATTGATTAGCAATAGAGCTAAGGACAATATAAACTTAAAACACAGCCATAAAGCAAACACAAAGCCACGACGTCGGCCAAAGATAAGCAGCATTATTCTGGCACATTAGGCCATAAATATCCCCGACCCCCGACTAGAGTTCGCTAGTTACCCTGATATTTATAGTTATGGCCAGCTAGGTGAAAATAACCCCTCTGTTAACCTGTGCACTTTATTATGAAGTTTATTGGGCTTGTCTGTGGCCGTGGAAATTGCAAATCTATATACTTCATCACGAGGAGCAGGACCCGCGGAAAAGCAACATGCTATTTACTCCAGTCAATTTATTTTACAGGCTCTGTGGCTCTGCTCGCCCTGTTTATGTGTTGAGCAGCCAATTATTTCCCCACGGTACTTTTTCCCCCCTTTTTTTTGATAATGGGGTGTTGGGCGAGGACAGTCTTAAATTTGAATACTGGAGCAAAAGAATAAATACAATCTAGAGTGCATTGCGGTTTCAATTTAGATGTCTAAGGCGAGACAGCCTTGTTATTTAGAGTTGGAGAAGGAGAACTGGAGCGGCGGGCTCCGAGGGTCCCCTGTAAGGATGCAGGCAGGTGGAAGGGTTTCGGACTGAAAGCCAGTGAGCAGAAACAGGTCATACGTTAACAAGCTCTATAAAAGCAGAGTGTCTCCCGGGGTCTGACTGCTGGTTGCAGGTGAGTGTCAGACTTAGACAGATTGGGAGATATGATGTCAGCAGAGCAGTTTTTTTTGTTTCTGTTTCAATCGACTTTCTCAGTACACTGCACAGTTTATTTGCAGATGTAAGTAGCTACAGTCACAGTGATATGAAAGATCATTTGTGCTTTGTAAAAAACTGATACAATTCTTTTGTTGTTTTTCTTCTTAAATATATATATGTATATGGAAAAAAAACAATAGAAATGTAAATGTCATATTAACATATTAACATCATCATGAATAAAATTGTGTGGAAAAATTAAAAAAATGAATATTTAAAATAGTCAATATTCTTACTTTTATGGACTTTGAAACAGTTAAAGATTCTGCTGGTCTTGGTTATTATATGCAGATATTTAATAGCTCATATAGGCTATAATAGCTCATACAGGATCAGTGACTGACAGAATAAAGTAAAATAATGTATATTCTAAGCTGGTGTCTCCCTAAGCACTCAAGCGAACCAGAAAGGTATACAGACTTTCGCAAACTCCATTAAAGACGGACAAGAACACACCCAAAATAATGCGTGTGAAACCCCTTCTTTAACTTCTACTGTGACTGTTTAAGGTGCGTTATGGGCCTGACTAACAAGACCATATAACTCACTGCAGAAGAACGCCATTCTCTTTAAACACCATGGTGGAACCCTTTAGCTTCACGCAGAGCATTTATCTCGATTAGCAGTTCCCTCCTCTTTTCTCCTCCATTAGTCGTGGTCGGACTGTCAGAGTTATTTAGACGAACAAAGGCCTGCTTGTTTTGACATACAGCTTCTCGGTTTTGTTTTTGTTGATAATGAGAACCATGTTTCTTGGCTGCAAGTGCAGGAGCTCGAAGCTCTGCCATAGCCTACAGCCTCAGAGAAGCCGAGAGGAAATTACCTGAGGCATTTATGCTGCTTCGGTTTCGGCACCAGCTTCACTAACGCACAGCTGGTGCCTCACAACTCCCTATTAAAATTTTGAGTGGCAGAAAAGCCTGTGATTGACTGATAGGGTAGGCTAACTGATAGCAGTTTTTTGGGGTACAAAATGTCTGAATAATTAAAAAAAAAGTAAGAGTAACAGCTCAAACACAAACTATGATAAGTCACCCAGGACAAACCTGTTAGAACTGATTAATTTAGTGGTATTCCATTTCGTGTGATGTCATGATATGATGGTTCCTGGCATTTTCCTGATTGGAGCTCAGATTGAAATTGCTCCCCATTTCACACTTGCACCTACATGACAATACTTCACTTTAATGATTTTCATTACAAATGATAGTATCTGCATAAATCTTTAACTGAAAAGTAAAATCTTTCAATTATTCATAAGAATTTTAGAAATTTCTGGAGTAATGATTATATCCCCCTTTTACTTTGACACTCAGGCTTGTATGGACTCCACAAGTTTGTGCAAAAGCCTGAGATGAACAGATTAAACCCACTTTAGAGTCATCTTAACACATCCTTCAGTAGGTAAGATAATATTCCAAATAAGAAAATATACAAATACCTTACTATAGTCAGCGTCAGTAAAGTTTGAACAGTGATAAGGAAGTTTTACTTGTTTATTTTACTGGTCAGAACCTTGTTTTAAAGACTTTGTTTTAAAATGTTTCCTTCTTATGATTTCATTGTTTCATGTTCTTTCCTAATATTTCTGAAATGGTTTAGAATCACCATTGTTGAACTGTGGTGCATAAACTTAGCCCAACGCTGCTGTGATATGTTTAAGAAATCAACACTTACCAGAAAGTACATGAATGTGCACACAGGCATGCAAAGCCAAAAATGTGATCTTTAAAAGAAGAGGATAGTGCGCTGTATAATGTGTCAGCAGTGTTGCAGTGTTGTCTGAAACCTTACCTATGAATCTTTTGGCTGTTCCATGGTTGATCCCCAGTCAGCTCACTAGAGCAAATTGTTGCTGTCCAAAGAAAAACATATTTCTCCTTTTCTGAGGGAAAAAAATCCTTTATATTGTGTAAAATGTTTATGATGAATGGACAAATAGAAATATCCAAAACTGAAATAAGAAATCTTTACATTAACTTACAATCTAAGTAAAGATTTTTTTTGCCCTACTCGAGTAAAGTAACTGTTTTGGAAATACTTGGTTTTTTTTTGCTTTGTTTTTTTCTACATAGAGTCAAAATGTTAAGAAGTTAAGAAGTGAACCATTCCAAGTGTAGATATGAGAAAAAGCAAACAAAAGCCTTTAATGTGGTGTACAGTTTGCTGCCACAGCAGCCAACAGAAAAACAAACACTGTAATTTTTAATGCACTGCTACATATGATGACTGTGTTTAATAACTTCAGCATTTGGCAAGTAATATCGCAGACATTAGCGTTTACTATGGAAAAGCTGTCAGAACTAATCACACAATTGCCACACTAAAACCAAATGCATCACTTTCTGGCAACGTGCCTTCATTATGGTCCTAACGAGGAGGTTTGTACCACACCTGCGCATCTCTTCGCCTGTCGCGATCTTTCCATGCAGGTGCATTACAGAACATACACAAAGGTGCTCCTGTGTGGGGCAGAGTCTACTCCACTTTGCCAGCACTCATATTTTCCAGTGTGAACCAGTTTTTTCCTTTCCTCCCAAGCCTGAGATTGAAGAAAAGCTGATTCTGCTGTGTCGGACAGTGGAAATGGAGTAAATTGACCCTGAGCTAGTAGAGCTGGACCCTGCCTTTCAGATAAAGGTCTTCTATGTCTACCCAGGGTTGGCAAGGTAGCTAATCGGCCTCCAAACAACAAGAGGGTCAAAGGACAGAAAAAGAGACCAAGAAGAGAGAAAAAATTTTTGGCCATATGTATTTAGCTCATGTTGAATGGAATTCAAGAATCCTTTTTAGCACAAGACTCAGAAGCAGAGAGACAGGCTAAAAGTACCCATGTCCCAAGACATCTACCTCATTACCTATAACCTAACACATCTCTTTCATTATCTATAAGCCAATACATACCTCTTATCACCCATCCATAGTGTGAGTGAGACTATTGTACTGAACTTTAGCCCCAATTTCATTTGGGGGCACTTTCACCCACTCCACAAACTCTGGAGCTTTTTTAACCACAGCTAAAACCTATAATGTCATGAGAGAGAGCACAACTGTTACCAGAGAGAAAATGCATGAGTGTGCACAGTTTATGCAGCCATACTCCTGCAAATAAGACCAAAGCTACATCAAAAACTAGCTGCTAGTCTTCCTGAGCCTGATGTTGGACATGAAAGATTGGCCTGAAACCCAATATTTTGTTGGGTTGGAAAACAAACTTCTAAAAGCCACTAATTTGGTTAAGATTACATGCTAAAATGGGTAATTATTAAATGGTATGAACATTCAGAGCCTGGCTTTGGCTCATTCTGTCAAACTCAAACAGAGGAAATACTAGCCACCGTAGGCTGAATCTCAAATGGCTTCCTGCTCCCTACAATTCTGTGCTGCACACCCTACAAATAGTGCATTACATCAATCAGCCATAACATTAAAACCACCTGCCTAATATTGTGTGGGTGCCCCTCGTGCCACCAAAACAAGACCTCTGAAGGTGTGCTGTGGTATCTGGCACCAAGACGTTAGCAGCAGATCCTTCAAGACTGTAAACTGTGAAATGAGTCCTCTTCTAGATTGTCCAGCACATCCAGGAGATGCTTTGTTGGACTGATATCTGAGGAATTTGGGTCAACACCGTGAACTCTCAAACCACTCCTGAACAATATTAGCAGTGTGGCAGGATGTATTATCCTGCTGAAAAAGACCACTGACTGTAGGAATACAGTTACTATGAAGAGGCGTATCTGGTCTGCAGCACTGTCGAGGTGGGTAGGATGTGTCCATGGATGTGTAGCATCTACATGAATGCCAGGTTCCCAATAGAACGTTGCCCAGAGAATCTGCTGGCTTCTTCCTATAGTGCATCCTGGAACATCTCTTCCCCAGGTAAGTGACACACCCAGCCCATACTGGTCCAGCTGGGATGCCCATTTCAGGCACTTTTAACAGTGGACACTGGTCTGCAGCTGTGCATCCCCAATACACTTTGTGTTTTGACACCGTTTTATCATTGTCAGATTGAAAAGTTTCAGCAGTTTGTGCCACAGTAGCTCTCATGTGGGATTGAAACAGGCGGGCTAGCCTTTGCTCCCCAAATGCATTAATGAGCTTCGGGTACCCATAACTGTGTAGTCATGTTCACTGGTTGTCCTTTCTTTTGGTAGGTGGAAACACCCCAGAATACTTGTCATTTTGGAGATGCTCTGATCCATTTATCTAGCCATGATCTTAATTTGGCCTTTGTGAAGGTCATTCAGACTCACCATTTTTTCCGACTTACAACACCAACTTCAAGAACTGATTGTGCACTTGCGGCCAAATATATCCCGCCTCTTGACCAGTGACACTGCAGCAAGATAGATAGTGATATTTACTTTACTAGACAGTGGTTTTAATGTGTAAGTCCGAAAGTCATTTCTACTCAGAACACCCTGACACCCTGTCCAATATTTAGAGTACTATCTGGGAGTAGAAGCTCAAGCAGTGTTCTATATTGGGAGTAGAGAGTCATTTGAGATTCAGGGCTAATGTTCAGTTTCACTTTTCTCTTTTTATGCCAATAGTCTGCTCTCAAACATAAATGCTATGACTGAAAGTCAACTAGCACATTCGTTTTTCTTGGAGTTAGACTGACCCTTATTTGATACATACTGTTTCCCATATTGCTATGTAACTAAATTAGATGTTTGTACAGATGTTGTTACCAAGGTAACTGTGAAATGTAAAACAATGAAAGTGTGAACACTAAGCTGAGCAGTCCAAGAGCTGCCCAGGTTTGAAACTAACTGTCGCTGCTCTGATTTACGTAACGTCTCCATTAGTGAAACAAAGATTATTATCTTTTATTTACTTTTGAAAGCATTGTCATACAGGTATGATACACATATTCTGCTGTCAAAAAATAACCTAATCTATAAGAGAGTGAGAGGCACAGATAAGTACACGTAGGGTGTAACAACACATCAAAATGCAAAATTGTGACAATGTGCACTGTGGACATGTGACAATGCATCACAGAGAACAAGTATTTTATTAATTATGATATTGAAACTAACTGTATTGTTCATAGCATTCAACCAGTGTCAACAGACAACCCAGTCCAGCACATCCATGTCATACCCTGCCTGCCTTTCAGCTCTACTTTTATTAGTAAAGTGTGCCCCAATTAAACAGTAACCTTCACATTCACATTTTGTTCTATATATTGTGAGAATACTGGATTGTGAACTCAATATCATGAATCGTAACAAAGCATGGGCAGGGTGTACCATCACACTAATCTCCACTGAGAATACACCGTTCTCTATGAATAGGGCAAACAGCTGACCTTGACAAGCCACGCCAGAAAGTTTCTCATAGTTAGAGCATAGCTTCTCTGATCCAGCCAGGTCTTTTCATCCTCATGCGTGGGTGTTTTAAACGCTGCTTTTTTTGAAGTATCTGCCTTCTGTTCTCCCACTGAAGTCTGAAATGTTCCTCACCATGAATCTAGTTAGCTAATTTTGAGAAAACAATTATTTTGAAAGTTTCAAAAGCCACACAGTAGCACAGATATGTAGAATATTAACCTAGTATTATCTGAATTTACACATTAAATTATTTTAGTCACAATTCAGCAAATTATATATTTAAACTGATTACAAGAAAACTGGTCTTTGGTGTGTCTGCAGGTGCAGGTACGGCTGGTAAGGCTGCTCTTTCTAAGGAGAAGAACAACTCAGCCCTGTTCGGCAGATTAGTCCCTCCTTCCACAAGCCATTTCCAGTCAGTTAAAACGTATTTTACATACCAACAACAATCATCCACAGAGGAAATCAACAGAGTAAATGAGGAAAAAGCCCACAGGAAATCCATATCAGATAAGAAGGAAAGGACCACATGCCAGAGCAAATGACCAATCATCTCAAGCTGTTCAACTTTATGGATCTGCCATTCAGTCACAAATCATTAAGACTACGAAACCAGAACAAAGAGGCAGTACGGGCAAACATGTGCGAGTGGGCCAGCAGAGATGATTATAAACAAACAGGACAAATAAAAGCTTTTTATTCATGTGTAATTTTTAAAAATTAGATAAAACCAAGACACTGTTTTCCAGCTTTCCCTTGTTACTGATGTAGAGTTAGCGCTGTGTGTTGCTGTGGAGAACGCTGCTTTTCAGTTAAGCATCTATATACAGTGCAGTCTGTATGTAATCAGAGCCACAGTTTCTGGGGCTTGATTTGTACATTATTGGGTTTGAAGTTTTAATTTAAATCTGAAAAATAATAAATAAATAATAATAAATAAATAATAATGGATAATAAAATGAAGCTCAATTCATCATATGACATTTTTCATGTATTCACTCATTGTCCAAGATGCTTTCCCTTAAAAATGGTGGGTGGTGATGGAGCCTATCCCAGTGGTCATGGGGGAAAGGCAGAGAAACACCCCAGAGGGGTCGCCAGTCTATCACAGGGCATGTCAGATCATTTACAAGACAAAATTTGTGTTTTGAAATCTTTCATTGAAGAGACCTTTGAACAAGCAAGTGGGGAAAATATATGTATATATTTAAAATTGTATACATTTATAAATGAATACACACATATATATACATATTTCACCTACCCCTCCCACCAGTTCCATCTACCAATGAAATGTTCAGTTTGCCCAGACACCCTCCCTCATGACATGTTACAGAAAAAAAGTGTTCTGTTTCATGTTCACTTGAAGGATAATTACAGCTATATTGGGTGGACTCTCTAGAAATCCCTAGAAATCAACTATTGCATCATTAGTTCATACAAAAAAGAGCCGGCCAGAGTTCATTCTGTTTGTGATTTTTGCGCACAAAGATGTGGTTAAACCAATAAAACAGACAATCAAAAGAGGGGATGCAAATTAAAGAATTAAAGTGTCAAAATCCATTTTTTGTATATTGGTATGAAACAAGAATACACTGGTGAAGTTACAGTTAGTAGACAACTTAAAGAAATTATTTCATGGATCATGAACAGAAGATTAAACTGTTACACTATGCTACAAGTGCATTAAAGGCCATAGAAGAGTGTTGGAAAATAAGGAACTCCTCATGACCTGTGGAATGAGGCAGTGCCAGCATGCATGGCTAGCAGTCATACTCTTTATAAATAATGTGACACTGCAGGATATATTCGGAAGAATCCAGAAGCATCTTAAATAACCAGATACAGCACCAAACCCAGTGCAGTCTCAGACACCCCGTCCACACAGATATACAGACCATCTGATACTTACTGTATATTATAGTTCTGCTCAGATGGGATTCGTTTTACATGGGGAGGTGCAGTGGTGTAATTTTACAACAGGATGTCTGCACTATTTAAGACAGATTCTTATGGGATAAAAAATCTAGTCATAAATTACAGTGAGGGAAGTGGCTACTTGACTTATGCACTGATTTCATGCCAAAAAAGTTCCATACGCAGTACATTCAGCTGCTCATAAGTATAACAACTTGCTAAAAACTTCAGGAAAATTTAGGAAATAATTTACATGAACCATCTACAAAGATGTCTTAAGTGACTGCTATGTATCTTTAGTGTTGTTATTATCCTGGAAATGTCAGCATCACTGCACATTTATTCTGTCATTTTACATATTCAAAGTCATACACCTAATGGGCAACAATGCACAGACTGATTTGCAGAAACGTCAAAAGCTCATTTTTGCTGACAGGAGAATTTGCATGGGATTAAAGCATTTGATTAAAATTAGTCTATTTCATGAACAGTCACCCCCAAATAGTACTTAACATTTTTGGAATTTTGCCACTTTCACTTTTGTCAGTTCACTGCCATGTGTATCCATTTCCAAAACGCTCTGCGTCTTTCAGAGCGAGATATCCCCGAAACATGGAGTAAATTGTGAAGTTCACAGCACCACATCATATCTGCTATGAAGTTTTTTTTTTAATGATGAAGTACTCTTTTGTTTCAACCTCTTCCCGTCAGAGTAGATGTTTCTTGGCCACACTCAACAGCAAAACCTAGCAGATGTTCTGGCAACCAGAGATCCAGCTTGTACCAAGATCTTTATAGTGCAGCAAGTCATACAAACCCCAGTCGTACTACCAAACGACTATGGAATTGATTAGGGCTAAAGAGTGTTCATCACTGTCAACTATCTGACCTGTATCATTACAGACAAGCTCTCAAAACAAGCAGGAACTAAAAAAAGGTCCTGGCTGAGAATCATTAGTAAAAATACTCAATATACAGGCATATGTAATAGTTTTGGTACCTGGTCAAATTGCATGTTATGTTGGTTTTCTAAGTGAATAATGACTGTTTATTTGCTGAATGTAGAAAATTTGAAATATGAAATGTAAAATGTGGCTAAAAAGTGTTTCTTTGTTGCTTGTTTTTGAAACTCAGAAACTCAAAAGTGGACACTCTTTTCACTTCAGAAAATCTACAAACATATAATTATGGGTGCTCAAACTATACCATGGGTCACATACTTTGGACTGGAAAAATGTCACATTTTTATTTAATATTATGATGCTTATGCCCCCCTAAAACAGTGGGTTTATGTAAAAAAGCCTTTTCCAGATGGCGTCAGGATAGATACAAATATTCCTAAATTAAAACTGACAATCTGTGCTTCAACTTCATTGTTTCTTTTTTTAATTCCGTGTTCAGAGAACAGAATCAAAATAACAAAACTATCCCAGCAGTGGGGGACTAGTGATTCGCCTTGTCTTACTCCCAAGTTGGTGTCTAATTATCACATCATAAGACACAGTTAAAATAACTTTCTTCTCAAACAGTCTACTCCCAGCAACTTTTCATCCATTCCGACTGGCCACAACAAAGCTGGCCATCGAGCATCCAGCCAGATCACATGCAGCTAAAATGGTCTTAACTTAGGTTAAGAATGTTAAGCTGAGCAGTCGGAAGGAAAAACATTAACATTCACAGTGACAAACTGGCGGCATGTTCAGTGCGCCAATAGTCTACAGCAGGCGCTCCGCAATGACAGGATAATATACACCAAACCCGGGCACACATTTTTGCATTGCTGAAAAAAATGACAAGAAAGTAGCAGGCATTTAAAGCCTCATTCCCCAGGGCTAGCATTTCCAGCAGCGGCTGTATCACAGAGGATATTTGTGCAGGGATAATTATGAGGTGCTGCATTGTCGACAAACACATGAAGGTTTGTTTGAGAGGGAGATTTCCGCATATAATCCCATCCAAGGTTATTAGCCGAGCTCGCTCAGACGCAGCGGCTTGGGGGAGATAAAGGAGCAGCGCGGTGTGTGGTGATCCCATAAAGGCATCACCTAAAGGCAGACAGGAACCTGCACCAAGAGATTTGCACGTTTCTAGTAAGCTACATGAAGGTTACTGGAACAGGATGAACAGAAACATTTACAGAATTATGGAAGGACGTCGGATGAAGGATAGCTGGAGTTCAACCAATTTCAGTGGCAGAGACTCTATAGAATTCATCCCTGTCCCGCTGTCACACGAGTTGTTAAAAAGTGGCGTGTTGATGAGGATTTACCGTGCACCAGCCTTGGACTGGCCACAAGAAGACATGGAGGTGACAGAGTTCAGCCCAGAACAAGCACACACATTAAAGTGTTCAGGATCTCCAGCAAAACTGCGCTAGACGGATGCACCCCACTGCTTGATTACAGAGGAGGTTTTGTTTTATTCAAGCAGTACAATATGTTAAGGTAACACCAAGGGAGCGCTGTTTTATGTATTTATAGGCAAGCTTCATGCACGAGCCGACAGCCTCATGAAACATTTACTGCATTCTGGGACCAAAGTATCCTGTCGAGGTTTTTACCATGACATCAGAGGGACATGCTTTACTGTTTGTACATGCATCCAGTCATTCTGTATGTGTTCAAAATGCACTGGTTTGCAGAGCTGCTCAGCAAAGCTGTCATCATGGAAAACATGAAGCAACACAACTGTTTACACTGTCCAGAAATCGGCTCATCTGCAAGAGTGTCTCTTGGCGAACCAGTCTTTCTCGGCTCTTAAACCCCCCACCCCACTCTCCCCAGACCCGGCGACCGCGCACAGTTCTGCCCCTGCCATGCAAAATGTAGAGAGGGCTTGCGATCGATCGGAATGGCTGATAAAATATTTTCCACAGGACTTGGCATGGGACGGGCCCATTTGGCAAGCTCAACCACTGTGGAACAAATGCGTATGTATACTGTGCGCATACGGATTACGGAGATAAAGACCAGATGCAGGGGAAAGGCACGGACAGAATTTAGAAAGGCCGTGATTGAGATCACGCTCTATGGTGAAAGCGAGAGAGGGAGAGAGAGAGAGAGTGATAGGGCTGAAAAACAAGCTTTTAATGACCTGTTCCAGCACTGCTCAGGAGTGCTCTGAAAGGCCTTGCATCACCCAACCAATCACACTTTACCATGCTTGACGGAGCTGCCAAAGTCTTTCTGCTACGGTTTCATACCCTGACTTAGATCTGAGATAAATATGCAGAATATCTCAGTCTGCCAGTTGTGAGAGATCCCATCATTCATTAATGGCATGGTACTCTACGCTGCATGTTGCGCCGAGTCAAACGCCCACGGCCTCACTGCGCATGCCACTGTCCTCCGTGTTCCCCACCCTGTCTCCCTCCAGCACATCAGACCACACATGTCCTCTCTCCCTCTTTCATGGAGGTGGAATCCAATTAGTCCAGATCGAGGCGATGGGAACACCCGACGATACCAGGATGTGAAAGCTTCAAAGCCAAAAGGGGGCAACAGAGGAGAGAGGATAATGAGGAGAGCCTCCCTCTCCCTTCCCATGTGACATGTGGGTGGTTGGTGACAGCCGTGTTCTCAAAGCTACTCACAGTTCCATGGGAGGCGACACACCACCCTCATGTTCCACACCTATAGGCAGTCCTAAGTCAAGCTCCCTTTCCCCCCCCTCTTCGAATGTGGTTGTGTTTGCATCATGCTGGCTTGGTGGGGTTCGGCCTGCTTGTGTCGCTCAATATTAGCTGCATTATCTGATTGGCATGCCAGATCCTGGCGGGTGTTACAGCGGGGTTCTGCTAATGTGATGGCCTATTGAGTTCAATGAGGGCATTTCTATTTTGAGCCCCTTTCTGTTCTGCTCTAAGTGGAATCGATGGTCAGCATGCCAACAATGCAGCAGGTGTTCTACAAGTCAGACAGCACCAAAACTCATACAGAGAGATGGGGTTACGTCTTTAATGTTTCATTGTCAATATAACATTCATTGAGGGTTTCAGCACATGATGCTGGCAAATTTCAGATACACCTCATATTTAACAGGAGAAACTGGACAGTCTGCTAAAAGAGTCTTTCATGGTCAGCAAGAGTTCAATAATTTGTGGGTAGAGTGAACTGAAGACCTGCATCTTATACTTCATATTGCAGTCCTGTGGGTGTTCAGGGCCAATTTACATAGTACTCAGCAGTAATCTCCTAATCTGTGGACAGTCCTTTAATGATCAGAGCAATTCCCTGCTCATTTCTCCCTGGTGGTATGGTCTCTAACCTTGAGTACACACATTTAGCTTTTGCATGTGCACGTCCTCCCCTTGCCTGTTAGATCATCTGCATTTCTCCGGTCCAGCAATCAATAATTTGCAGGTTTGGGGATATTTACAGAGTTTTGAGGGCACTGGCTTCACATTATTCAGTGCAGAGCCTTCAAAGCCAAGACTTTTTTCCAGTTTCCATGGTAATGCAAGAAAGAGTGAGAGAAAGAGAATGAAAGAGAGCTGTGTGGGAGCTGGGCTGTGTGTGTGTGAGAGCGTGTGAGAGAGAGAGAAGTCATAGAGAAGGTGAGAGAGAAATAAAGCAAGCGAGTGAAAAGCAATAGCAAAGTATGCATCTGGTTGTGGGGAGGTCGTGTCAGACACAGAGTGGTCTCATGGTATCACGTCCAGTGAAAAGCCCCTTTCACTCATCCCTTTCCTCATCAAAGCTTACACACAGAGCTGGCACAGTACAGAGGATCTCTGTTATCTTGAGCGGACGCTCCAAGGGACACATCTGAAGTTGCTGAGCTTTCATAAAATTATTGCTCAGTGAGGATGGTTCATTTACATACAAGTCTCATGGAAATGTTCGCATACTGCCACACAGGAGATTTGCTTAAAATATTCCATCCTCCTCGTTCATGTTGTCCTCTTACAACAAATTGCTCCGGCTTATTTCAATATCCTGCACTCATGGCAGATTTCCCCGAATATGTTTGCACATAAGTAGGGTCTTGTGTGTGAGGGGTCAGAGGGATCTTTCTGTCTGGCCCCGGCTCAGAATTTACGACCCGCTCACTAATTCTGCATCAAGGTTATCAGGTCCTCGGTCTTAGGTGGAATTGATTTGAAGTAATGCTTTCTTCACCTCGCCACATAAGTCTTCATTAGCCAATCCCCCTGACCCGCACTAAACCCTATGTCATTACCCCCCAAGCCATCATCAATATCCTCCCCTGTCCCCAAGGCATGGTCCAGCTCTCCCCCCTTAGCCTGGCCTTAATCTCGCCTCTGTCACAAGGCATAAACACAAGCCAAGCTCAATGCCATTCAGCACACTGAATCTTGCTCCTCCCTGATGGGCCCAAATGCAATCCATTAAAGATGTGTCCAACCTCAAAACACTTGAAATGTAAGGGGCAGATAAAAAAATGGACAACTAAGCAAAGTAATCAAGGATGGAAATAAGGAAGGAAGGACAGAACGAAGGATGGAGGTAAAAAGAAGAAAGGGAAGGGAAGAAAAAGAATAAAATAACTCTTAGAAGCACAACAGATCTTGACACATAAATAAATCGTTTGTAGTGAAATGATGGTTTATTGTAGATAAACCTTCCGGATGGCTTCACACATTACATGTGCGTGTGTGTGTATTCTGTTCAACATCCTTAGCATCATGGTATCAAAATAATTATCTCAAGACAATTTCATATAAAAAACTGTGAGTAAGCATTTTGATGTATTCATTGTCTGGTTCCCAACCGCTGACATCTAAGTAGCAACAGTTAAATTCTGTTTTCTGTACTGTAATTACACTTGATTTGGTGTAACTTCAGTGAATCAGTGTCTGCTGTTTATTGCACAATCATGAAATCACCTCCCACATCACCCAAAGTGTGTGCCCACATCAACAAAGCACTGTTCAGAGTTTTCAAATGCTGTTCAGAGGGAGTTACAGGCATTATCTTAAAAATAACAAGATCAAACTGATATGAGTAAGAATTCTTTGTACATTGTGAGTTTGTTCCCCTCTGAATTCTTGATGTTTTTCGCCTCATCAGCTCCACAAACTGTCCCAACAAAAATACAGCATGATATTCCGTCAAGGTCATGAATGTTTTTGTCATTTAATCAAGATGTGCTAGCGTCGTGGTTTCGTGTTGGAAACGTAGCTTTATAAACAGTTTTTTTACATGTTTTTACATTGTCAGCATAATGCTAACCTCCATTAGCACATACATAGATTTCATCAAGCTAGCATCAAGCTGTTTGTTGAAACTGCACCCTGTTTTCACTTCGTCCCTGTGCCTTTCAGTTTGCTCTGCTTTTTTGGGTAATTTTCAGCCTTTCAGCTTCTTTTAATGCACCTTTTACTCATCGTTACCATACCTCAGCACTGAACATTGTTTTCAGAAGGCGATAGCATTTCAAATAGCTTTATTTGGCAGGTTTTGAGATACAGTGAATTCCAACCCCCTGAGGATGCCTTCTCACTCCCCTGAGTGGAGAACCTGCTGCTCAAACTGCCTGTGCTGTATCTGAAACTTTAAGCTTGATGCAAGGCTGTCTACCAAAAGGGTTCACAAAATGAGAAAGGGAGAGAGAGAGAAAATGGGAAGTATAAAACACTTTTAATGTCAATTTTTGAGGGCATTCTTGGAAGGATACTGAAATGCAGAGGTGGACAGTAACGAAGTACTTGAGTACTGTACTTAAGTAGAGTTTCTGAGTATCTGTACTTTACTTGAGTAGTCTTTTTTAGTCGTTTTTTGGAAACGTATAACTTTCACTTCACTACATTTGAAAGAGAAAACCGTACTTTTCACTTCACTACATTTCTGTCAAGGTTCTCGTTACTCGTTACCTTCAGTTCTGAAAGTGGGTGTTACTGTCTCACTTTTCTAAAACGTGATTGGTTTTTTAGAAGATGGCAGCCTATCAGAAATCACCAGCAGTGTTACGTAGCGTCTGTACACTGTAACACAGCAATGCCAGCATTTCTTAAACACGGTCAATCAGTGGCGGGAGAACGGACGGAGACGGAGACGAAGACGGCGACTCTTCATGCAGCATCCATGGCCATATTTAGAGTCGATGTTTAAGTTTACTGAAAAGATACAAAAATCATATTGTTTATGTGTGTGCCATGTTTGCCTAAAATAAACTACTGCATTTACAGCGGTCCAGCTGTCAACTTCGTTCAAATATATAGTATATACACAGACCTTTTGTGTGGGTGTGTAGTGTACAATATATAAAAAACATGACTGGTTTTCTTTATCAATTCAGGATCTGTTTTATTCTGTAACATTCTACCTTATTCCTTATGCTACATCTTCTACAAGCAATTGTACATCTTCTACAAGCAATTTAGATGCATTAGGTTTTGTAAGAGTGGTGGCAATAAATCAACAATGCAGTGAAATATGTACTTTAATTACTTAAGTATTTTTGGAAGCAATTACTTTAACCTACGTATGTGAAATTTGACTGTATGACTTTCAATTGTATTAGAGTAACATTTGACTAGTGGTATCTGTACTTTCACTTAAGTAATGCAGTTAGGTACTTTGTCCACCTCTGCTGAAATGCATCGAACAGTTTACTGAACATCCTAGTTTTTAAATAAAAATTAAAAATCGAACACGTTTAGCCGTTAACTATGCAAAAATTAAGTTAAATTCAAAGCTGCAAAGGGCATTTGTGGATTTGGAACTGACATATTCATCAGACAGTATATTAATGGCTATTGTCATTTCCTAGCGTAATGAAATTGTACATCAATAACACTTTATTTCTCGGATTCTTTCTACTCTTCATTTGTCGAACCTTTCCACAGCAGGACACATTGTGCCACACAAAAGCACGCCCAAATTGCATGTCCAAGTGGGGTCACAAACAAATTTATTTTAGCCACAGGTCAGAATTTACCACTAGCACCTCAAAGGGATCTGAGCACCATACTGGGCGCTGAGAGAGTAACATTAGACGTTTAAAGTGGAGGTCAAAGCATAAACATTTACAGCACAGCCCTGTGAGGCTGGCACCGTGCCCAATGGAAATATCAATAAAGGCCACAAAAGGCTAAGCAAATTCACCAGGAGTAACTCCATCCATCACTGTCTCATGTCCTCCTGGGGTTCTACACATTTATAAAGTAGGAAGAAGGGTCTGATTCACATAAAAAGTTATTCTTGTAAATAAAGTTAACACGAGATTTGATTACAAAATAACTAGACTCTGGAAGATGGCCTTTATAATTTGTTATAACTGTCATTAATAAACTGACCATCAATGGCAGTGATAAAAACATTATCGCTTGATCCAAATTTGAAAATGTATAACATTTTTTAAAAACATGACAGCTGATGTAGGTTTGCAAGTTGAGACTCGCTGGAAGGATCTAAAGCGTGTCTGATCCCCAAATCATACTGTCATGCCAGAATAGTGCATGTCATGTCACTTTGCCAAATGAAAGCAATGTACTGTTGTTTCTGCACTCGTCTGGCAGTGCCTCTCCACCTGTTCTTTTCTACGACCTGGTTATGATGCACTATGCAATTTCAGCCCTGATTTTCTGCCCAGACAAGGTTTTTGAATGAGCAATAAAGTCCCAATATCGTCTGAAGAGACACTAGCAAACTAGTTCAGAAACTACATCAACCCGTTGCTCAGGCTTCATTTTCAGCAGGATTGCATGAAAGGCACTTCTTCACTTAATTTAACAGCAAAAAAAGGAATTATGAACACGTTTTAGTTATAACATTGCAGGAGTTTCACTGTGTGCATACATACGTATTATATGTGTGTGTGTGTGTGTATGTATGTATATATATATATATATATATATATATATATATATCTTATGTATGTGTTACTATTGTGTTTTCACTGCCTCAAATTAATATTGGATAAAATCTGCAAGTCACAAGTCTCTCTGCAGGTATAAAGCAACGAGCTGCTTCTTGTTCTTAGTAATGACTGAATAAGCACAAGTCATCATGCCTCATTGGATTTATTCAATTTGAAGTGCACGGTCATGGTCAAGCTGTTAACGGAATGGTTTGATTTGGCAAATTGAAATTTATAGAGGCACTTCAATCTGGTTACTTTAACTCGGAAATTATTGGATGTTGGGGCCAGTGGACATGCTCATCATTTCCCGCGAGACCTCTCAAATGGCAGGACAATTCGCAAGGTCTTCATAACATTAATCAGTCGCTGTGACCGTCAGCAGGTCGCCCAGGCCTGTGGCCCTGCAGCAGATGCGAACTCACATTAATATGGTGAGCATGGATTTGAGCTCAGCCCACATGAGGAGCATTCAGCTCACACGCACTGACACTGCGGTGGCGTGAGGCTTATGGAAGAGCCAAGGCCAGACAGAGGGCAAGAAGACACAGACTGGAGAGATCAGTCAGTGGAACTGAGGAGAAAGAAAAAGCTGCACAGAGCGAGGAGAGAGAGAGAGAAAGAATGAACAGTCCTGTCATTTGAAAAGGATAGCCATGTGGGAGAGAGAGAGAGAAAGCGGAGGCAACACAGTAAGAAAACAGTTCAGTAGAAGACAGATCGGCAAGGGCAATCATCAACGACTCCGAACTTGGGACACAATAGTGCAAATACCGCTTCACATTTCATATCATCCTTACAAAAAGGTCTTTACTATATGACAATATTGTTATACTGTTAAATTCTATAATATATTAATTATAATACCCCTGTGGAACTCTCTTATCTATCAGACATGGCATTCTGTGCAATATTTATAGTTTTTAAATAAAAAACCTTTCAGTGGATAGTTCTTTAAGGGCAACATTTTCAGACAGAAATCCCACGAACCCCCACACTCCAAATCTTCAAATGCTAGACAAGGTAAGCAAATATGAAGTTGGTTAAAACGTCTGTCTGAGGTGGTTCTACTTGGAATAAGCAAAACACTTAGTAAAGAGAGGGAACTATAAGTCAGTGCCATGTAGGTAATACATAAAAATCATTTATATTACAGTGCTGGACTCACCATCGGGCATACTGGGCATGGGTAATTTTGGGCTGGCATGGAATCCCATCAGCACCCCAATCCCCGCCAAACCCCTTCCGTCAGAACCCCCCCTACGGAACAGCTCCCATAAGATGTAAAGAAATTATCCTTGAATTGGTTCAGCACCTTTACATTGTGTGAATCTTCTAGAAGCCTTTTGAAAGCTCTTCACACCCACATATCTCTTTTTCAAACATAGTTCCCCAGGGACCCAAAATGGGTTCTTCTGTGGCATCACTCAGACAAAAAAAAACTTTTTGTGTAATGTTAAAAATATCTTTCATACATAGAGAAGGGAGACATTGCCCTTCTTTTCCACATTTCACTCAAAAGTGGAGGTTACTTTCTCACTAATTCCATTTAAATTTAAAGAGCCTGGGTAATATTGAAGAATTCTCACTGACTGCTCAGTGATATCCAAACGATCTTCAAAGTGCATTTGCAACTTTTTGAGAATTTCATGGCAAGAGCTGAAACAATCTGCTCGTTGGTCACTGCAATTTTCACTTCTGGAATGAATAATAAAAGTTCACAGACAATTACAACCGGACTTGGATTCACAATTCTGCCTAGCTGTGCTGTTTCTTTCTCCAGGCTGCTAACCTATATTGTGAAAACTGGGTAATTTGAGGACTTTGAAATGTGGTCATATTGCGAGTGAAGTCATGTAAAAGTCATGGCCCACATTTACCATGTTTCTGATCACTGGACAATGGCTAGCACAGATGTAATGTCAACGCAATTTAGCTAATGTTTTGAGACATACACAGACAGTCCCTGTTTGAATATGAAATATAACCAACAGACACTTTAGACACTCTTCATCAGCTCAATCCAGGGGTGTTACAGTCCAAAAGCATTCTGGTAAAAGTTAAAATCCTCTAATTATCATTAGAGGATCCATCATTTGAATAGCCTAAACTTATAGTAAATGTTTGAAGAAAAAAACAAATTACAATTTTCCACTTACCCCACATGTAATCAATCACCCAAGACATTGGAGGTCCAGATTTTGCTTCTTTAGTTCAGATCTATAGGGCTAATATTGCTAATAGTCAACTCAAACTGCATCCAGCTCTCCAATAAGATGGCACAGACTTGTTGATGTGGTTTAGGACACAGCATGACTTACTGTGAGCTATGAAAAGGAACCAAATGTCACTATGCAGGAGATTGCTGTGGATTGCCATCTTAGACAATAGGGATATTCGCAAACTGCAACCTTGGCATTGTCTGAAATGGCTGTGTGTAGTGATGACATTTCGTTCATTTTTGTGGTTTATAAGACATCATCCTGTATACTGTATACCACATCTACAAGTCTGTGCCACCTTAATGGAGAACCAACCATGTTCTGTATTTTAGTTATTGAAGTTTATTGTTAATTTCTAGTGGTTGTTCGCAATGTTAGTCTTGTACCTCCAGTACTAAACTAAAGAAGCAACATTTGGACACCAGTCACCTCTTTGTTGATTGCCTTTTCTATATAAAAATACATGTACACACATTGAACTTTGCACCCCTCATGAAAATGAACTAAAATCATGCATATCATAGTGATATTTAGGATAAACCAAATGAGTAAGCTGCATATTTTTATTTATACACCGCACTGAAACAGTTTTTTAATAACATAGTTTTTTAATAACACATTTTGCAAAGGTCAGAATACAAAGATTATTTTGTAGCTTGTTCTCAGAAAAGGCTTCTTTTGTGGAACTGTTCCAAAAAGCTGGTCACGGAGGTGGCGCTTCACAGAGGACTTTGAAATGTGAAAACTGCAAGATTCTACTAAACTGTGCTACTCTGTAACTGCGACCCTTGGCTTCTCTTACCACCATCCTACATGAGGCAGTAAGCTCATGTGTCCTCTTGGCAACTATTCCTTGCTTTTCTTTTATTACCCTGATAGACTTTAATGGTCAATTCAATTAATTTTTGTAATAATTTCCCTTCTGTATCGGTCTGCATCCTTTGTGTTTAATCAACTGAATTCTTAAGAGACCAGTATTCTTTTCTTTTTCTTATATTTTAATTTCCCAGTATGACCAAAACTCCTTAGGTTTCACACTCATTGAGCTCCAAGTACTATTCAATTAGCCAAACTCAGACTAGCAGCCAGCTTCAGTCAGAGTGGTTAAATGGATAGTTTGGCCAACCAATCCTCTTCTTGTTTGGTAAACTTTTATATTTCCATTTGTTTGCTTTTAGTGAGGGGGCCATTATTGGAGTCAATACAGGGGCATTCAAATAACCTAAAACTGGCATATCTATGGCGAGCCTATGATCTAGAGTTTGCTTTAGTTTGCCCGCTGCCCAATTTTGTACATGCTTGAGTTCTGAATTTTGTATAGGCCATGTTAGGAGTACCTTGAAAACTCATACGAAGGAATGATAACAAGCATGGATTAGTGTTGAGTGCTGTTTAGCATTGTGTGCCAAATGTATTGCTTTAAAAAGCTGCTTAAAATGTGTATTTGAATTGAAATTTCAACTGTGCAAGTGAAGTTCTATAATAGCAAAAGTAATTAACCACAATATATCAAAGAAAATATATATTTTATATCATTATACAACTTCTAAATCTTATTTATATTTAGCCTTTCCTAAAGGCAGTTCATATTTATGTATATGTACACATACATGTCTTCTCATTGTATGAACAACAAACAGCCAAGGTTCAGTCGTTTTTGGCCTAAAACCTGTTGAATGAAATTTATGACGCAGTAGGTTTTCACAAGCGCCTCTGAATCATTAGGAGCAAAACACTAGCCGTCCACTATGGTCAACGGTGGGAATCGGGTGCTCTTCTTTTTACGGAGTCCCTTTTCCCAACAAACATGACAATGTGTACATGACCAAAAAGAAATCTCATCTGACCACATCACAAAATTCCTTTTGTGGTTCCAGTGACCTTTTGCAAAGTTCAGGAACTGCATTGTGTGGCTTGTTCTTAGGAAAAGCTTCTTTCAAAATGCTGCTAGTCTTGGAGGCAGTGTCTCACAGTGGGTTCTGAAATTTGAAAAAACCCAGTTTTTCACAATTTTTACTACATTATTTGACGTCATCAACATTGTGTGAGTAGTTTACAATAAATAGAAAAACAACTGTTATTAAAAAAAGCCCCAAATGAACAAAAACTGCCAAAAAGTGACCATGGACAAAGGACTAGAGGGTTAGTGACACAAACAGCAACAGATGAACAATAACCCCAAAAAACATTACAAACATGAGGTGGAGCAGTACTGTAAGTGTGTCAGGGTTGCAAAATAAATACAGTCTTGGGGGAGACGGAGTTTGTGAGGATATCTTCCGAAATGTCAAATTTGGAATAACAAGTATGACATCTAACATTAAACTCCATGGAAACATTAACACCAAGCAACGTCATTTCTCTTGCTCTCATTCTCTTAAAATTTAAGATGTGGCTTCCATTTGAGGTCATTCATGCAGTTTCTTTTACATAGTAATACAGTTTTGGACCTGGCACAGCACTTTAAAAAAAAAAAAAAAAAACTGATATTCCTCTTATTACTTTTGTAGCAGTAAGATTTCGAAGGTGAGTTTTGCCCCCATACCCAAATCTACTGTAAAAATGTCTTCCAGGAGGTCCCCCTTCCCTAGGCGTCTCACATCTGTCACCTTTATTCACTTCTGATTAATTTGCATCGTTGGTGCGAGTTAAAAAAAAAAAGTAACTGTACAGTGTATAATGTCAAGCAATTTGGTTGTTTCTAATCCACTCACAGCAATGCAATGTACATGAACATACCATTACCATGACTGTGTTACTGCAGTGCTGACGACCCACCATATGATAAATAACTGCCCTGTGAGGTTCTCGTAGGGGCAAAGAAAGTCCATAAAATGAAGCAGAAACAGATGGACTACAGTGTGTAACATCAGAACTATAAAATGTGCCAATATAGAGCTGAAGCAACAGAGTGCAGATACAAGGTAGACACTTTTTATTAATCAGTGAGTGCATTGAAAAATCATTGTCCGAATCTGTAACATGTTAAATTCGTGTTCAGTGGTCTTTATAGATAGCAAGGCAAGGTTAACAAATAGCAGCAGCAGTAAAATAAAAATACCAGAGGAGCCTTTTCTCTCTGTTGGTGAAAACAAATTAGGAAAGGGCAAGAGCTGGGTTAGGATGGCCACTTCTGGCACTCACAATTAATATGGAAGTTAATAAATACTAAAACTGTCCACTTAAATGAAATGAGATGAACAAAGCTAGCCTCACAAACAAACCTTTGACTAAGAGATCATACATTTGCTTTTGACATCAATCCATGAGGCCTGTGGCCTGACATATAGGTGAAGTAAAAAAAAAAAGTGAAAGCAAATGGAAAATATCAATTGCCTGTACAGATGATTCAAAGAAAGTGGTGGATGGCATTGGACCAGAATGACAGAGTCTGTAAATGTGAACACGTTCTCAAGGACCAGATTCTTTCCCCTGAAAAGTAGACAACTAACCGAGTACTGTGGTGACATGCGTCATCAACAGAAAGCACGGAGGTCAGAGCACTTTCAGTAAAAAGGCAGAGAGTCCTCCGCTTCCAGGACAGTGCTAATAGTGATGTGGCTTGAAATTCAGCTGAGGCAAACAGGATCCCTTTCAAAGCAAGAAATAAAGAATTTACAACAAATCTACCAACAGAACAATCTCATCATGTAGTTCATCCAAAATAAACAAATGACAATGATTCTGTTCAGAAGGGTGTAAGATTCATTTGGATATTTTTGGGAATAAGGCAGCTGAAAAAGTATTTTGGCGAGGAATGAGGACTTCCAACAGCCTTTTTTGGTGCTTTCATAAAGCTACACTCTGCTAGAAGTGGAAAGAATCGGGTTTTCATCAATAATAGAATAAAGGCAGGGCCATGTTGATGCTTCCGTGCTGAAACAAATACAATGGCCGTGTTCAAAGCCAGGCCTAATGAGTCCGACCTGATACCAGCACCTCTCCAATCAATGGTCTCAGAGTCTCTCTCGTACACGCTCAGATCAATGAGGCTTTGGGGAGAAATTCATTCTTTCATGCTTGTCGACACAAACAGCAAATCAGATTATCAACTGTGAGAACTATGCTGTAATGCAGGTCTAAATTAACAGCTGCAGAAGCACAACTCACCTCTGAGCCATTTCTGTTAAAGGAACAAATAAGAATTCAAAGGTTTGGTCCTAGCTGCTACAGCCTGGATGCCCAACTCAAAAATAAATAAATAAAACATTTTAGTTAGATGCATAGTACCAGACATAAAACTGCACTTGCTTAGAAGCTTACGTTTACTTTCGGCTGCTCCTCTGCATCTCCATGTCCTCCCTCACCAGATCCAGAAACCTCCTACCAGGACTTCCTCTTTTCCTCTTCCCTGGCAGCTCCATCCTCAGCATCCTTCTCCCAACAAGAAGCTAACTTCTTAATATCCAGAATAAGGGCAGGTTTATCCCATAAAGGTACATTTTATCTCCAATGTAAGATTCAAACCCTCAGCAATAGAACACGTCAGTAATTACAGTAAAACTAGTCCCAACTCTGTGCTATGGCACATTAAAATAATACTAAAGTACAAAATAGCAGCTCTAGGTTTCTGCATTGGGTGAACTACACAGAAATGACTAATTTCAGGGACATTAAGTAACTTAATCTTACATAAAATTGGCACTGTAGCATCAAAACTAATTTGTGCATCAATGGTTAAACAAAGATGACAGTAAAAGAAAACCAGCGAGCCATTTCAAATTAAATTCATGCAAAATTAGGTTCCTGAAGGTGGCACAAAAGGAGCAAAGCGCAAGTTTGGGTTTTCTTAAGATTCATGTGAGGCATGGGTGTTTTAAATGGTTTTACAAGGAAGATAATTGCCCATGTATTTGACAATTAACAACCCTAGGCGAATCAGGTTTTGAGGAATGATCAAAAGTTCACTTACTGCCTAAACGTCTACTCAAAGTGAACACAGCCATCACTATAACTAAATGCCTTCCTTTTCATCTTCAGAAGCATAAAAGCCTTGCAATTTCCTTTCCATCGTGACAGGATGTAATGTTTAATTACAGGCCTACGTGGTCCACACTGTGATTACTGTTCACCTGTGGAGAGTGAAAAAGGACATCAGCCCTCTGGAGTGGTGGATCTTTTTTTAAGCTTTAGTAATAGGAGGGGAGACGTGAACGGGCTGCTCCGGGGTGATCCGTGCTGAAAAGCTCGGCATGTGACGCTGAGCAAAAAAGCACCCCACCACTGTCAGGAGAGAAAACTTTCTGGGACTGTCTGTCGGGCTGATTAAAGGACGTAAACCATGACAATAAAAAACTCTTCAGCTTTAATCGCTTCAAGTGAAGCGGGAACAAATTAGAACCACATTCCAGTCAGACTAATGATGAGGGTGCTTGGCTTGTGGGTGGGAAACCCTGTATGAAATCAGGCATGACTCTTCTATAGGGAGCGATGGGCAGAAATGTATTCCAGCAGCTACATTCTGAACTTAGCAGAACCGGGGGGCTCTTTTTACAGCAATATACCGTTAATTACAAGCGCATCAACTCTGATCCAGCCGAGTGGCGTCAGTGGACCACAGCTTGTATCTAAACGCTGTAAATAGCTCCTTTGCCATTTAACGCAACGAGAATGGGATTTCCAACCAATCACAGCCAAACGCAAGCGTCACAGATGGACAAACGCATAACGTTCTTTTCTCCAGGCGGTCCGGGTAATGGTAAAGATGGCCAAAGCACAGTCTTGTGAATGAAATGAGATGAAAGCTACCGCCAAAGGAAAAAGGGCGAGAAGAAAGACTGGTAGGAAAAAAGTAAAGGCATATGTGTCAAGTAAAGCAGAGGAGCAAGCGGAAAATAGCTGCCGGATAGAAAACCGCTGCATCTGAAGTTTCCTTCTCTCCTCCGCACAGTCCTGATTTAAAAGAAAGATGAGAGACATCTAGACCCCACCGGTTTCCCTCCCATACAACAAAATCAGAACACAGTGCAACACTTAAGGGTGGCAAAATCCATTTAATTATTTTCAACATATCTTTTTAAAAAACCTTGAGAGGGTAACATCGATTTCTCAACTAGCATGATGTTGCTGGTACATTTCTGGATAATTAAACCATTCCATTTTGTGCATAGAGATATACTCCATGGTAAATTGTTCCATCAGTAAGAATGAAATTATAATGTAAGGTACCAATACACATGAATATTAATAAATACTCATGCAGCTTTCATATTAAGTGTGGTTAGCTTTAATGAAGAGACCATTCAGAATTTAAATGCAGCTTAAAAAAAAAAAAAACACAACAACAACACAACAAAACCCATCCATCGGTGGCTTGGAGGAATGGTTTACTCTTAACCAATTACAGGGATTGCCTCAGTAAAGCTTGCCTTGTCTCCTGTCCCTTAGCTGCCATGGCCTTGGAGAGCCTCTGCCATGAAGAGCTTGCCGAGGTTCTGAGCGGTAAACTCCTTCACCGTCTGGCAGTATGTATTAATTTGCCCTAGGATAAAAGAGATTATAAAAAGTTAGGTATATATTTACCCCGGGAGGGGAGTGAAGAAAGAGAGAGAAACAGAAAGAAAGAAAAGAAAAAGGTAAAGAAAATAGAAAAGAAGAGAAAAAGTGGGAGAGAGAGAGCGCAGGTGAGGTGTATGGGTAGGAGTTATGACTGGGCTGCCTGGCGAAGCGTTTCGGTCTTAATGTCCTCCATTGTGTTTCGAGGGCTGGCCGCAACACTCCTAAGTGATTGGCTTTCTGCTTGGCAGGGCTGGAGGAGAGCACAGTTCTTGCCAGCCTGGGCCTGAGAGTTCTTCTAAAAGCCCTTAAGAGACTAAAGAATGAAGTGCAGCCCCCCCACAGCTCCCACACCATCTCCATCACCCTCAACACCGGCCCTCCTCCCCACAGCCCACCCTCCAAACAGGTCCGACATGTCTGACTGATCCTGGACCAGCTCCTTCATATGTTTCCCGCCCCCTGGCCTGAAGGTTAAAACTCCCCTCATGTAATGCATGCTCCGTCAAAGGCTCGAGAAAGCCTAGCTTTTCAAATTGTCAAATAGATGGCCATTCTTCGTTGGTCAACTTTCAAAAACATTTAGAAAATAGAGGTTTAGTGATCTTGCCATTTTTTCCTCTGCTAAACTTCTCTGTCAAACTGAAAGAACAGTACTACCTTATAATGACATTTTACATCAATACTTAGCATTACTCAGTTTTGCAGGTCAAAACCTGGATAAAGCGGAGTGTGACAAAAATACCCCAATTATTAGTAAATAATTTTCATATTCAAAGAAGCCTTTGCAGGTCTTATTAATCTTAACTCATTCGTGATTTGAGTTTGTAATGCTCTGAAAGTGTAAACTATACAGTCAGTCCATCTTTCATATAATTATTTTTACATTCAAATTAGCACAGTCATGCGTTCATCAAGTATGCACCTGAGAAAGACATCTGCATGGTGTAATTTAGCTACACCAACAACACTGGTGTATCGTTAAAAGGTCAGATTTTTTTTTATAAGACTGTGCCATCAACCTCCTATCAAATGCTTTCTTTTGCTTTTCTTTGTCTGAACATTAAGACATTCTGGAACATGACCCAGAATGTTTGCCCTTTAGACTAGGATCCCAGCTGATGCCAGGTAAAATGTAGCCTGCAGTACTCAATAAATAGAAGCCACCCTTTCCATTAAGGGTGGAATGCTAAACATAAATAGCCCTAAAAATGTAGTGCTTTTAGAGAAGGACACCTATATGCAGCTCAAGAGCCAGAGCTCAGGCAGCTGCAGGGAATACTTCACACAAGATGTACACACTGACAACTCTAAGTCTAATTACTCACAACTCAATAACAGCCTCACAGGCGCACACACACCACTCCAAATGGAACTTACAGTAAACCATGAATCTTAATAATTCGAAGGCTTGCAAACATGTGGCTCCCCTGGCATCGCTATTGAAACACAGTGACGAATATGTGAAAGTGAGCAGGAAAGACTTCGGAGGAAAGCACATACTCTCTCTCAGAGAGCAAGACAGACCAGTGAGCGAGAGAGAAAAGGCGAGAGACAGAGAGAGAGAGAGAGACAGAGAGAGAGAGAGAGAGAGAGAGAGACACAGAGAGAGAGAGCGCACAGAGAGATCCTACTTTGTTTAGGGTGGCTTTAATTTTGGGCTTAGACACCCAAGATGCAGGGAATGCTAATGTCCCTGCGGTGCCAGCACTGAGAAACAGCGATGCTGACTTTGATAGAGTGAGTGTGTGTGAGCGCGTGTAATTAATCCTCACTGCCATCACCATGTTGACAGGGGCTATGAGGACTTTCCTACAGGATTGCAATCAACTCTTGAGTTCCACCCTGACCTCATATGTTATTAGCTACAGCTGTTTCTCACACCTACTCATTACAATCACAGCACCAGTGAATTTGCTGAGGAGCATGTTTTACAATATTTCTGCATTTCAGTAACACGCATTACCGGGATTAACCACTAGATAAAGCCTACACTTCGAGACAGCAATTCCTCAAATCATTTTGCGCGCTTCATCTTTCATGGTCACAGAAAAGCAAGCCTGATTAGAAAGCAAAAGACTGTTCCCCAGCAGCTGAACTGGAACGCAGCGCTTAAAGAATCAGCACGAAGAAAATGATTCTAAATCTCTGTCTATCTCGGGCAAGGTCTCTTCAACACACACTGTCATTTCCTCCTAAACTCCTCAGCAGCGGAGAAGGGATCAGACCAAATCTTTTCTAACCCAGATTATTCAGACTAAATAAAGATATGAATCATGAACATGGCTGGGTTTTCAAAGCCTGCTGAACACATTTTGCTCACTTCACTGAGGCGCTCTAAAAGCATTTTTAAGTGAATTCATGAAACTCTCGTCGCACTGTAATGACCATAACATCAGCCACAACATTACAACCACCAACAGGTGAAATGAGTATTCCATTACAATGGCACCTGTCAAGGGCAAGATTGTGATGGCTAGACAAGGGGCAGAGCATCTTTGGGATGTTCAGAGTATGCAGTGATTAGTACCTAGCAAAAGTGGTCCAAAGAAAGAAAACGGGTGAAATGATAATAGGGTAATGGGATCCCAAGGCTAACTGGTGCGCATGAGGAGCAAAGGATGGTCCGTCTGGTCCGATCCCACAGACGAGCTACTGTAGCATTTTCTGCTGAAAAAGTTCATGCTGGCTCTGACAGACGTCAGAACACATAGAGCATCACAACTACCTAGATATGGGGCTGCTAAGTGCCCAAGTTGTCCACAGAAAGTGCATCTGTGAGCATCTGTCTGGGCCACAGAGCAATGGAAAATAGTGACTTGGTCTGATCAATCTTTTTTTTTAAACCCCATGTGGACGGCCAGGTCTGTGTGAGCTGCCTACCTGAGCAAGAGATAGGACCAGGATCCACTATATGAAAAAGGCATGCTTGTGGAGGGAAAGTGATGCTCTGGGAAATGTTCTCTGGGGAAACCTTGTGTCCTGGCATTCATGTGGCTTTTACTTTGATAACTACCACATACCAAAAAAGAGATGGATGATCAAGTACACCCCTTTTCGGCAAAGTGGCCATTTTTGTTATGTGAGAACACACCACAGCACACCGTGTGAAATTCTTCTTTGCGTTTAACCTATTCACCCAAATGAAGCAGTGGGCAGTCAGCGATGCAGTGCCCAGGGAGCGCTGTGTGGGGACAGTCCCTCGCTCGAAGGTACCTCAGTGGTGCCACTGGCAGTCCTGGGATTCAAACACACAACCATTCGATTGCAGGGACAACTCCTTAACCACAAGGCTACCAGTTGTTGCAATGGCTGTCCCTAATGGCAGTGGCCTCTTTCACACACTACCACACTGCACATGTTTAGAGGTGGTTTGAGGAACATTCCACAGATCTCATTATGATTGAGCACGGACAAACAAGGCCCCATCTCACAACTTACTGGACTTAATAGATCTGCTGCTAATGTACTGGTGCCAGATACAACATTACACCTTCAGAGATCTCATATAGTCCGTGCCTCAAAGGGGACTAAAGAGCTGTTTCGGTGGTATGAGGGGAACCTACACAATATTAGGCAAGTGGTTTTCGTGTTATTGCTAATTAATAAAGCCATCATTTGCAATGCAAACAACAGAAATGTCACAGAACCTGAAACTTCATGAGATGCAAAATATTTTGCATTGGTTTTTATTTTAGTTAGCTTAGCATCTTGTTCCAAATTCTATCATTTTTTCTGCAAATTTATGGTATTAAAAGCTGTGAAAAAAAAAGAATCATTTTCCCTTACCCCAAATGTAGTCAGTCAAGATATGGCTGGTGCCTGAGGTTTCCTGCTTTATTTTCTACAGAAGCTACAAAGTTAATCTAGCCAAGTATTGGAAGCACTGTGCGTTTTCTTGCACTTCCACATCTTGACCTCAGTTCCTTCTAAGCCTACATTTCTGGCAGTGAAAAATACAAGCAGGATGTGTTTAGACACATTTAATAGTCTTCTCTTGCCTTGTAAGTCTTCAGTGTCAGAAAGTGGCTTAGATGGGCCTACGTCTGTTGAGTGTAACCAAAACACTCTGACAGGTTTAAAAGGTCACAATTTATTGTTTTACACTCCACCTAACTTGGATTAAGTTCACATAAGCTCAAAGACTAGTGGTCACAACTGAAAGAATTCCAACATTTTAAATTCAGAAATGAAATAGTAATTGAAGAGCTCTTTTCCAAAACGGCATAAATCCATTTAGATAGTTTTCAGGAAAATGACATTTTTACCTAGACCCACACATGCAGTTTGGTTAGAAATGGCATCTTGCTGTACAT
>JBBPCY010000142.1:12304511-12323924 GCA_037974405.1 Brachyalestes nurse | reverse complement strand
GATGTGGGCTTCGAGAGAGAGAGAGAGAGAGAGAGAGAGAGATGCAGAGAGAGAGAGAGAGAGAGAGAGAGAGAGAATGCAAACAGTTAATGTGATCTCGATATCTGTAGCTTGTGTCATTAACCTATGGGTGGCCTGAGCTGATTCAATTATCTCCCACAGGGACAGAACCTTTCAGGTGGACCTTTCAGGCCATGAGGGGTGGAGGACAGAAAGGAGGAGGAGAGGGAGGGGGTGCTCTGTCTGAAAGGAGGAGAGGATGACAGGTGGAACAAAAGACTGTAGGAGGTAAGAAAAAGGGAAGGGCAAGGTGTCTGAGAAAAAGTAAAAACTTATTTTGCTTTTTTTTGCAGAAAGGAGTGAATTGAAGTCATGACATATGGTATCCATCCACATCCTTTGAAGAATTCTTCCAATGCACATAGATGCTGCAGATATATGTGTGAAGCGCAGTGGTTGACTGTTGTAGATAAACTGTACTGATGCTGTAAGGTGGTATACTCTAGTCCAGGAGTTCCCAAATCTTTTTTCTTTGGTTGAGTGCTGCGGGCCAAAAGGTTTGTAGGTCTAAAATCGAATTTTTAAAAGTGTATTATCACAACACAATATCATTTGGCGCTAAACCACTTCAAAACACCCTCATGGGCCAAATTTGGACTAAACAGTAAAGCAAAGAAGCCCTGAACATTTTGTTCAATATGATTTATACCTGCCAATTCCTTGTTTCAAAAATTAGCAGTGTTACAGATGGAGCCATAAAACTTTCAAATAGAGTTGTTACCAGCAACTGGTTCTCAGCAAAATGACAGTCATCAGTGAAAAATTTGACTGGTTGAGAAGCTATCTAGTGTTATTTTTGAGAACCTTACAACAACTGTGCTTTTGGAACTAAGATTATACTGCTTTCACTCCTACACATTCGAACAAAACGAATCCAAATCTTCAAAGCAAAGAGGAATTGTTCTTTCTTAAGACTGCCCATTAGAGAATTAAAATGTTCTTTCATTTTTTTGTATTGCAAGAAACTCTTGAATTCTTAAAAACTGAAATTAATAGGTCACCCAGACTTTATAAGCTCTCATAGCTTATCCTATACTCTATGTATCTCACACACACACATCACAAAGATTTCGGAAGACACTTGTATATTTGACTCGATCAATAACAGGGCACAGGTCTCTGAGCTCAGTACCGAGGACGTTCTGGCTTCATCCCTAACACTGTGATAAAGGCCCTGACACAAAGCAACTTGATCGATTTCCTTCAAACTCCACCAATTTCACAGAACCGGTCTGAAAGGTTTCACACTCTGCTAGGCCTTTATGCTAGACCCGAGTCATCGATGCTTCTGAAGACACCGTGGTAAGCTTTAGCACACTGAAGTCTAGATCTTCGGTTAACACATTCGTAAACAGCCTGGCAGAGCCAGCATTAACTCAAACTAACATCTATCTTTCCTTGATAGCTGTGAGTTACCTGCATAGCGTGTGCCTACATCAAAGAGCTGGGGAAAGAAAGGTGCTGCTTCTTATCAGTCACGCAGTCGCAGCAGGAAAGAAGCACACGCTGCAGCCAGAATCCCCACACGGCAGAAAGCTAATTGAATTAGCGCCGAGATAAAGTGTGCTGGCTTTTGAAATACGGCCCCTGATGCACGCCGTGTTCAGAAACAAATATCCCATCCCAGCTAACACCCCCTGCTTCTCCACTCCACTCAGGCAAACGGGAGAGAGCACCTGAGTGATAATTATTGATTTTCAATCAAACCAGCATGGCTGAGCTTCAACAAAGACCAGAATTCAAACATTCAAGAGAAGATCCTTTTTTTTCCCTTTTCTTCCAGAACATTCAATTCAGCAGGCAGTGTTAGAGTGAGTAGTAGCTGGAGGGCAGTGTGCCGGGCTGACTCAGACAGCAAGAAAAGACGAGAAGAAAGAAAAGACGGTCAGGTGGAACAGCAGGTGGTTTGGTTAGGCTTCGGACTCCAACATGGAAGAGACAAGATAGGAGGACCTTCATTCTGACCCAGTGATTGGATTTAGAAACTCTGCGACTTCCAATTCTGCACAGGCTGGAGAAAGCACATCAATGCGAGAGAGCTCAGGGGGACTGAACTATTGGGGTTATAATACAAAGGGTCAAAAATGGAGAGGAGTAATTCTTAGGGTCACACATACTCCATTAGCACTGCTATCCCATACGGAGCAGGGGTCAGAGCCAGCACACAGAATTTGATTAATATTCATTATGTAGTTTATGTTGGATAAATGATGTGGGGCTTTTTTTTGCCAACTTTAACAGAACAGAGCCAGACAAAGTAATGGACAAATAGCAGAACACCTACCTCAGCTTATTTTTTTTTTGTTCTTTTTTTCCTGCCATGTTCACACAAAAAAATAAAATGCCTGACAAATGGCCAGCCCCACACACCATTTCTCAGCTTTTTATGATAACCTTAGGACTACTTTGCTTAGAGTCTCCTGAAAAAAATGTTATACATGAACAGATAAACATGAACAGGGCAACTGCTGCGTAAATTAACGATTAAACATATAAAAAAAAAAAAAAAAACCAAAAAAAAAACCCCCACCCCCCCCCCCCCCCCCCCCAAAAAAAAAACAACAAAAAAAAGTGTGTAGCATGAAATGAGTACTTGCATCAATTAACACATGTAAGTGGAGGTAAATGAATGCTACAGCTGAGCTACATGGGATGCAAAACCAAAGCCCAAAGGGTATTTTTCAGGAATTGTATACTTTTATAATTTGCTCCAGTGAGCCGCAGGGGGATGTTGGATACCTGGTGTTTTTGCTGCTGCTGCTTGCTCAGGCTACGGCTGTAGTTGTTGTATTTGACGATGTCTTGGCTCATGTCATCCACCCGGTCCATCAACATCTGCAAGCTTTTCTCAAGATGAGAGCTGAGAGAAGATGACGAGATACAGCACAGTGAGTCATTCATGCAGTGAATAATTCTCATAAAATAAATTATTATTGCAGGTTTGCATTCAAAGAGACTGACAAGTATTAATGTCTAACGACTTCATCCACTGCAAAAAATAAATGTACACTTAAGTCAAACCAATGAATCATGTGAAACATAATCACTTAAATATTTAGCTGAATTTTTATCTTTCCCACCAGTCAATTAGTGCGAGAACAAAATAACTGATGTGCACATGTATAATCAGTCAATCAAACTTTATTTAAACTCTGAGTACAGTGAGGGTGACCTTCGCAATGACAATGATAATCTTTGAATGTCTAGTCCATCTTTGAGCATCTATCCTGGCTAAAAAGCTAGCCGGTTTAGTGTAACTGCATCACATGAAAACCATTACAATAGCAGGTTAATTTGTACAGCTCATATAAAAGTTTTTTGTTTTGGTTTTTCAGTCTTCTGCACCCAATTCTTATCAAATTAAAACTAATTTCCCTTTACCTGACTGGTAAGAATATGGAAAATGCATCTATGCCCCTCTTTTTTAAAGCTTCCAAATGAAGAAACAGGTCATATTTTGGGTTAATAATAAAGAAAGGCACATGTGTGCTACAATAACTTAATGCTGTGAAAACGTGGTTGGAACGTGTTGAAGGTCAGTTCACCACAAGGTTTAGATGCAAATGCTGGTTTCAAGTCAGCTGAGAATTAGATAACTCTAAAGCAAAACTCAATAACCCAGAAAGTATTACTTTTCCCACCACATAAATCTATATAAACAGACTCCATGAATACACTGGTAGACTGGTAGAGTTTCATTAAGACACAAAAAAGCTGCATATTTCAAGCAGCATGCAAATCTTGTTCCATGCTGCCATATCTAATGCTAGACAGCAAAGTCAAGGACCAAAGTGGTAACAGGGGAATTTCTTCATCGTTTTACAAGTTCCTCCTAAAACCCATGCTTGGCCTTTTTATTTCCAGAACAGCATTAATCTACATTAGCAGCCAATTAGCCACAATAGCATGTTCCATTAATCTTCCAGGAAAATTCCCAAAGTCCGTTGGGAAGACAGATGAGACACAAACTAGGGGTAAGGATTCATTCACTCTCTTACACACACCCCCACACACACACACACACACACACACCCCCACACACACACACACACACAAATGTTCCTGTTAACAGCAGTGTTATAACACCGACAACATGGAGAGTGATCACTTTCCCAAAAGTAAAATGACTGAAGTTGCAAAACAGCTTCTTAGTTTTAACATTTCATTTCAAAATGAGGCATAGCTGCTCAGACCCTTCACTTCGGGCAGCTATTCACATTGGATTAAACATTTTTGCTGTAATTGTGCTGGGTGGCAATGATGTCCAACAGTTAAATAACCCTGAACTGAATAAAACTGACAGCCTCCAAGGACAGACGACTATAAGAAAATGCTGATAATGGTGCCATGTCACATTAATGTTCAAGATTTGGGTTAAGTATGTATTTGTGAGAGAACCTGCAATTAGAAGGAACCTTTTGGGACCAAGAACACCTTTATCAAATTAAAAGCATGCATTCAACTTAAGTTAAAATAATAATAATAAATATTAGGCTGTAGTTACTGCCTACCAAAAGTGGTCCAAGATAGGACAATCCATGAACTCCCAGCTGGGTCATAGCCTCCCCAAGGCTCAGCGACGCAAGCGAAACGGGAGTGAAAAAGCCACTGTAGCAGAAGCACCACTGTAGCACACATTGCTTAAAAAGTGCATGTTGGCTTTGGTAAAAGGTATCACAACACAGTGCATTGCAGCTTTGTAACCGCAGACCAGTCAGAACAGCTTATGTGTAGGATGCACATATGAATATGTGTGAATATATATGAATATGAATATATATGAATGTGTTCTGCTGGGAAATCCTGGGTCCAGTCATTCAAGTTGACACATACCACTTTAGCTAAACAGGGCTGCAGACCAAGTACACCCCTTCATGGTAACGTTATTCCCTAATGGCGGTGGCATCTTTCAGCAGGATAATATTCAAGAATGGTTTCAAGTACATGACACACTTCTCATATCTCAATCCGGTCAAGCATCTGTGGGATGTGCTCGACAAACTAGCCCAATCCATGGAGACCCACCTTGCAATTTACAAGGTTTAAAATAGCTGTTGCAAACATCTTGGTGCCAGATACCACCGCACAAGTTCAGAGATCTTGTTGAGTCCATAACGTGACGGATCAGCTCTTTTGGCAGTGCGAGAAGGTGTACAGTATTAGGCAGGTAGCTTTAATGTTGTGGCTGATAGATGTATATATAACAGATTTTTTTCCCCCTTTAACTACCCCTACTGGGCAAATTATAGCGTTTGCTGGCTCTGCAGGTTTGGCAAAAAGTAAGCAAGAGTTTGTGTGTCTGTCTGTGTGTGTGTGTGTGTGTGTGTGTGTGGCCCTGGAAGGAGTTTTTAATGTTTCAGAAGAGGCTTTCTGTCGTGGCGCGCCAGCTCTGATGAATGAGGGCAGAGATCCCAATATGACCTCCATCTTTTACCATGCACCTCATTATTCAGCCTCCAATGAGCTTGCAGAACTTCGCTCTACCACACTATCTGGATTACACACACATACACAGAACACAACCCTATAATACACCAAGACACAAAAAAGATGCACATACATTTACACAACATATTAAAGCACTTCTGTATGCTGAGACCACACTCAGGTTATTCTGATGTGTTCAACTCTCCTACACAATTATACAAACCCAACCAAACTAATACAAAGCTGCTTATAGACGTGCTTTGGGCCATCCATGGTTTTCAGTCCGAGAACGCAGGCGGCGAATTTCCACTGGGCTCCCAAAAAAAAAAAAAGCTAGTCAAAAGGGTCTTTTGGGGCAATGCCATGGGGGAATCAGTTTTTTTATGTTTCCCATAGAACCCTTCAATGCACAGTTCATTTTTTTTTTTAAATGACTTAGAGTGAAGAACCTGTTTAAACTTTAAAGAACATCCACATCAGTTCTACATCAGTAAAATTTCTACATCAATTCAATGTTTTATCTGGAAACACAGATCCAAGTCAAGAACCAATTACTGGCAGGATCAAAAGACGACAGTTTCTTCAGGAACGTCTGAAATTAAAAGTTGAGCATTATCCCACTTCCATTACCATAAATGAAGCCATCTGAAGACGCAAGTGAATGGTGTCCCAATAAAAGCTGCAGTACCGGAAAAAGGTGACTCATTAAGAAGCGTTCTATTTTGGTGCTCGACTGGTGGAAGGTTTAGGTCATCTTGGAGCGCGATGACAGCCTTAACTCTGCCATACAGATCAAACACACGCACGGTCTAGCACAACAAGTCTGCAGCACAATCTGACTTAACCCATGACACACAACAGAAGAACACAGAGGCACAGACAGGCGCTTGAACAAGATAAAGCGTGGGCGCTTGTTGTTGGGGGCAGCAATCATTCCGTGGTGACGGATTTCAGCACAACACACTCTAAGAGACGGAAGGCGATCAGCTCTTGGTGTTTTCTCTCTCCTAAACCCGGTCTGTGTAACGGAGTTTTATGTTCACTTCCACAGACCAGCTAGGCGTCCCATTAGGCCCATAATGCCGCTAACACATCACCACTGGACAGCTCAACATGCTTGGAGGAGAACTCTAGCTGCCAATTCCGTCCCATAAGCAACACCCCGTGGGTGAGAAAGAGGGCCAATTATATCCTCCTGGCTATGGAGGCTGTGACATTACCTGGGGTTTGGACTTGCAATCTCCCAAACTACAGGGTGAATGCTTAGACAGCTGGACCATAAAATAGTCATCTTTAAGGAGAGCTACATGGCAATTTTTCCACACAAAATATGAAATGTATGTAGGGCTGAATTTGTGCAACTCCAAGCTATTATGTGTAGGCCAAACTGGTGGTAAGTTACATCACACACTGGTAAAACATACAGCTCACCAATCCAACCTAATGGTCAGATAAGGACCACGTCTTATGGGGGCTTCACCCCACTGTCCTCATAAATCCTCATACCTCTGAAATAGTGACAGTAGAGGAAAAGAAAAAAAAAAAGCTCTCAATGTACATGAATAAAATAAGATTTTAGTCCAAGCACTTTTGGATTGTTACTATTGGTCCAAATGTACATTCAATTAGGATTATCATAATTATAAGCAATTATATTACCAAGTGATGTTATTATATGTCAATTGTGAACCGAAACAAAACTCTTCAGTTTGGTAGTAGTGGTAGCAGCTGATTTCTGACACAAAAGTAGCACAAGAGGCAGTAATCTAATGTCCAAAAAATAGTTACTCAAATGTTGGGAATAACTTCATATTAAGTCATATTCAATAACATATCAATGTATTTAAATACTATATATAAAACAGCAGAAACGTATTGAGGTTATTCAAAGATCTGAGAACAATAAAAAAAAAAACGATAATTTTGTAATTATCTATTTGCTATAATTTTCTGAGAAGTTCTTATTATGCTCTTACTAATACTACATTCTTGATGTTTACTAGACTAAAACTCTGTTCACCATTCTGGACACATTTAACACTGATTTTCTCCTCCCCCCCCCCCAGAGTTTCAGATACCTACTAATCATCTGAAGCCTGTGAAAGCACACAGTGTCTGTATTAGCAGACTGTTTTGAGATCCAGCCCCTTCGAGAGCCCCAGCAATCATCACATACAGAAGCTGAGCTCCCAGGTGGGGCAAAAATAACATTTTTGAAAGCCTACAGTCCAATGAACCCTGCCAGAATGTGTAGTGATGTAGAGCAGATATTTCACACTTTGTAATAGCTAAAAATATTGCAGTATGAGTTATGATCAATACGGTGTTACTATGAAATTCCAGGTGAAGCTGCATGTGTAGCAGTCATTGTTCGACGGTCTATGGTCCAACTCAGAGCAGAAACCTTATTTCTGTCCTTTCACTGAGAGTGTATGCTGCTCTGTGACCTGTGACAGTATAGATTCTGAACGCTGTTAAATATGTTCAAGTCACGCGATTCCATGTGCATGAGCCACGTGACTGACTGCTGTTAACTGTGCTCGGATCATGGCATGAAATTCCAAGCACATTTCAGAACGTTTCAGGATGAGGTATAAAATATATGTACAACAAAACAACATTTTGTGAAGGCCACAGTTCACTGAAAACACAACGGACAGCTGGGCATCTTAAGCAACAGAGAGTAAAACACACTGATAGTGCATGAATGATACATGGGAAATAAAACCAGTTCTCCAGACACAACCAAAAGGATGCTGCTAAATCAAACTATTATTGCAAAAATTGCACAGTAAATGCAGTGGATCTGTACCTCACACTGGCAACAATTTTGTATGTAGTTTCATTTTGAAATCTACTCTGTGTGCTAAAAATCTTGCACCAAGCTTGTGGTTTATTGTATTAAAATAAAAATCTGAAATTTTTTCCATGTTAAACCATAAAACTGTCTAATAATTAATAACTGACACCTGAATAGCAAAAATTGATAGTATTCCCATCCCTTTATTTAGGAAGGGATCATGCATGGTGCAGACAAAGAACTAACCTGTACTTCACCACGGCACAGAGAAAAAGGATAGCTGCATGGTTTGTTCATGTTAGACAATCCAACTTTTGTGGGTTTATGCCCCATTTTGGCAGACCTCCCTTTTCAATGAAATGAAAACACAGTGTGTGTTAAAAATGGAGAGATTCCACAGAAAGCTGGATTAGGTTCTGGGCTGCAAATGCTAATGTACTCTGGCTACGGACTACATTTATTCATGTAAAAGCACATGAGAGGGAGGAAGATTGAAGGTGCCCACAACATAACTCGGGTGGAAGGAGTGAGGAAGGAGGGGGGGAGGGGACAGGGAAAGACGGAATACAGGAGGAGAGTGGCAGGCCTCTCCAGAGAAGTGAGCTCATTTAAAATTGAGGCTACATTTGAACACTACATTCTTTTTTTCCCCAGCCAAGCCAGGCTTACAGATTCTCCCAACGCCACCCACTCCACCACTACCCCCCACTTCAACACACTGTAAAACTCATAATTCTTTTTTCATTCAATGCTGGAAAAAAAAGGAATTCAATTTAGCCCCCAGATGAAGAGAGCTGATTCGAAGTGAACCCTCTGGGAAGGAGGGAGGGAGGGAAGAAGGGAGGGAGGGAAGAAGGGAGGGAGGGAGGGAGAGAGAGGGAACTGAAGAAAAAGAGCAAGAGAGAAAGACAGGGAGGTATTGTACTAGTTGGGCTGCAGTGGTCCAGTGTTTGCTTTGGTTTCTAGGGTAACAGCAGACTGCAAAGAGATAACTTAAACAGATGTGGAGAGAGGAGAGAGACAGAGGGAAAAGAACGCCAGAGCAAAGCCACTGATAAATCTGCCATGTCTACTCTCTTTTTTAGTATTCCAGTCATTAGAGAGGGAGACAGCATGGACAAAGACAGACAGACAGAGAGAGAGAGAGAGCATAAGAGAGACGTGAGAGCTCATTTACTGTGTGAATGTGTCCCTAGTATAGTCTGAGAGTATTGTACATTGTAAGAGATCCTCATTCCATGACCGATATAGATCACATACTACATAATTTGTATGTGTATTCTGAGCAGTACTGAGTTTGCAATTAAAAGCATTATAGTAATACCCATGCAGTCACGCCTGCCATGTGAGACAAGAAGCAGCTACAGGAGAACCCTGTAATTCAATAGAGGCTTCAGTTGACGAGCAGTAACTAGGTATCTTTGACTGTAATGCAGTGGGAGTACGGTACTAAACAATTAATTTTTGTAATTAAAGAGTCTTAAGCTTTGAAAGCTGGCAGAGGCTGAACATAACTGGCATAAATAATTCATGATTGACTCCACAGTCCTAAATGAACATTACCTGCTTTGGCAGTTACTATCAAATGACCATGGGGCTTCAGGTGCATGTGGGATGTGTGTTTATACATGCCTGTGTGTTTAGTTATGTGTGCGCCATCATGCCTTTCCTAGAGAAGGGCAAGTAATTGGCAATGTATTCTTTCAAGTGCTTAACAGTGCTGCCAAAGCAGTGCCTTTCATCCAGGAAAATATTTGACAGGTCTGAATTAAGAGAGACAAATTAAAAAGATAAAATTCCCTTTTTAGTCTGTTGGGAGAGACCTTCAAATCTACTTGGACCTTTGACAATAGGAAAAAAGCAGCAAAAATGAACATTTCTATCCCAAAAAGCATCACCTCAACCATGGCTGCACAGAACGCAATTAAAAAAAATTAAAATGCTAATTGGAAACTGAAAACTTCCCAGGAGTGAACAGCTAAATGGGAAAAAAGTGGAAAAGAAATGTACAAGCCAATATCTGTGAATAATTGATAGTATCTGATTTATTGATTCATCTGCTGGTCTGTTGGGACTCCAAAACAAAAGCAAGAAAATCAAGGAGTACACTGATCCATAAAAAAGGTTTTTTGTTATTTTTAAACTATGAATGTGGATTTATTTCTGGCAGAGGAAAGGGAATCGGCTTTCATGATGCACCAGTAAAATTATAAAAACTGTTTCAAATATTTCAAAATGTGCTCATGTGCTAGACGTAATTGCTGTTTAGTTTTACAATACAAATATGTAAAAAAAAATAACTGCACTGGATCATTAAAACAAGCTCGACTATAAGTAACAACTCAATATTATAGTAATTTGTTAAAATTTCAAAATGATACAATTTAAATTTTCACTGCTGATAAACAGCAATTCAAATTAGTAAACCATATAAAAAGAAAACACAAGGAAATACTAAAAACAGCTATATGTTCTCTTCATCATCTTGTTGGTCCTCAAACTCTTAAGTGAACGGCATTTAATAAGTACATCCTCAGTTTCTGCTGGTCTCTGGCCTCTCAACACATTTGAAAAATCCATGTTAGTGGGAGGACTACAAATGTTAGTTTTGCACTGGGGCTATGAGGTTAATGTAAAAAGGAACGGAAAGCAATCTACTCAAAATCTTTATGGGTGAAACAGACGTCTATGGAATTAGCTTGGTAGTGCCACTTTTTTTGTATGCATGACTTGTGTTGATTAATACGAAGCACATCTCATTTAAAAGTAGAGAAATGGTACTTTGTTACTGCTGACGGTGTCAGCAGCCAGCACCCATGTCGATATGATGTCAACTTAAAAGCTAATCTGATAACACCACCCAAACTTTGAATAGGAATACCCAGTTGAGGGGAGGCGTTTTTTTCTTAGTTGGATGTAGAAACTACTTCTAGTCAAATGCAGCATAGTTTGCTCAGTCACAGGTCACTGAAAAACAGATCGCTGACCCCTCATTCAGACAAACTCCAAACTGATCTTTTGTGATCTTTCCACTGGCCTTTGCATCTTTGACACTATTTTGACAGTGGTCATGAAACATAAAAATTAAAAAGAACTTTACCGTTTTAATGAATTCATGAATTACTGTTTAAGTTAGCAATTTTATTTCTTGGCAACCTAACCCTGTTTTCTTTCTGAAAATGAATAGCAAAAGTTAATGTTGGAGTTTTCAACAAAACACTATGACCATTGTTCTGTTATGTATATTGTGAAGTGATCGTATGATGTAACGAACCCGCTGGAGAGGTTTAGCAGCTCATGTTTGTCCGCTACAGTAGACTTGTCCTCCAGCTCCCACAGCAGCACGTTGATGAGGTGAGAGTTCCTGATGACAATGGGCACCTCTTCAAACATGTTCTCATGCCCCACACTGGCCTTTTTCAGCCTGAAGGAACACACAAAACATGAACAATGACAAAATGACAAGGACAAATGAAGAAACCACCCAAATCTGGTCTCCTCCTCCTTAAATTAAAAAAAAAAAAAAAAAAAAAAGCTTAAACCAAAACATTTGACACAAGTTCAGCTACAACTCACGCCTTGCTTCCCCAAAGGCAACGGGACACTCTTATCTGTTCTTGCTGAGCTGATTTTGTGTGCTTATTATTTGTGCTGTTAATCTTTTTGCTAGATATGTATTAACACCTATACAAAACCCTCTGGAAACTGAATGAGTCGTTGATTCTGTCCACTTTCTCCTGCTACTCTATTCAGGTCATCCTCAGCAATTCAAAAAGGCCTTCAGGGAAAATGTTGACTGGCTTGCTATTACAATCTTTTACAATGGTTTACAACACAAGAATGTGATTACCCAATTCTTTTGTGCAGAGGCTAATAAGGAGGAAAGCTGAAAGTGAAAAATTCACTTTTGAATCATTTTACTGTAACACGTGTGCATGTCTTTCCTCAAATAACTGAATTAGATAATATTGTCGATATGGAAAGGAAAGAGATGCATGAGGAGGTCATTCACATCAAATGCCGTGATGCTTTCACATCTCTGCCAGCACTAATCTGTCCATTAGTAGGAGCGGTCAAGGTTAAAGTCGGCACTTTCCTGGCACAAAATTGGCTGGTGACTCTCTCCGATGCTCTGTAAAACCGCTTCAAAGCCTACAATGGTTTTGATCAGAATAAGTGGCACAAATTCAGAGAATGCGGGCAAGACCTCAAAGAAGAGAAACTAGTAGGGGGTTTGGGAGCTGGGGAGCTCATGAGCTCTGTGTGTGGTATGCATGCATACGTATGAACATACAGCTAGTGTGCCACGCCTGCATTAGTGCAGTAGGATGTGACCTACCCTTCTGCTGAGAAGTCCTTCTCTTTGCAAATCTCCATGAGTTTGGGGGTCAGCCTGTAGGCCTTGAGGGACAGGGAGCCCTGGGCTGTCTTAATGGGATCTATAGTGAGAGAGAGAAAAAATAAAATTAACATCCTTAATAAACAGGTTTTATTTGCTCCTTTTTTGGCTGTATTTGTATTTAGTTCCTTTCCCTATTGGGTATTATTGCTTATTTTCCTTGAATGACTAGCCTTTATACCAGTTTATACCAGTTAGAATACAGGATCCAAACAGTGGCCAAACTGTCACTCTGTTTGTGCCTTAATGCACAAGGACAACAGCAACAAAAACTGTGTGTCTAAACCATGTCAGAATACGCTACAGTACGAAATTCCAGTTCTGGGTTATGAGGCCTTCAAAAGGTGCTGACTGATGTTAATGTTTGCAGGGAGGAGATTTACAAGCCAGTCATAGTGGATTAATTCCACTGTCAGCATGCGGACATCCCATGTCAGAATGGCTTTATTAATGTTCCGCTGAGGCCTGCTAAAAGCTGCCAGTCACCTGTACGATTTGACAGCCAAAAAGAGGATTTGCAAATTTCCGGCACAATTCTGTCCACTTTTTCCTGCATTCTGTCATTCAAGAAAACAGTCAATTACCTGACTTCTCAGACTGCAGCCCTATTTAGGGACACTAGAAGACAAGTGCTCAGCAGTCATACAGGAAAAAAAAAATCATTACACACAATGATGGATAAATCTGTAGTGTGGAATTAACATCAAAGTTGAGTTTGGAAGGCGTGCCAGTTCACGTTACCATTAAAACACTGCTTTCTCACTACTCTTAACCAACATCTATAACAATGTTGTCTAGCCATCTATTTCCACACAAGAGAGACAGACAGGAATAGTCTTGGTGCAAAAATAAACATTAAACCCTGAACAAACAAAGTGAGGGACTAAAGTAAACGAGTGGCTAGGAGAAGCCCACGCTGCAGTTTTATTCCATGTCTTAGTCTCTGTTATTGATGGGGAGAATACAGAGCAATCAGGTCCATAACAGGCCAGGGACAGTCCATGGCACCAGGGTCAACTACTGTCCCAAATCAACCAGCCTATTACAGTTCATATGACATATATGAGATAGAAGGACTGATACACCCTGCCCTGACCTGCAATAAACACAGTGCAACCAGAAGCTAGATTCAGGAACTGTAAAGGTTTGATAGTTAAGATTACCAGAACCTGAGTTCAAGTGAGTTATTGATGTGACAGAAATATTACGCACGTTAAGACACCTTAGTGGATGATCATGGTAAAGGATATATCCTTACACCTTTAAACCCTGACAAATTCTTGTGATTACATTTTTACTACCTGATCTATTTGATTCAACCTGTGACCAGATGACATACTGACACAACAGAACTAAACTTGGTCATTTAATTCTAATCATAAACTAATCTTTTTCCAAGCAAAGTAAAAAAAAAATATGACCTAATACAGAGAATATACTAGACATTTATATGTATGACCAGTTTTTTCTTAATTTGTATGGCACATTGATGAACTAATGTTTTTAAAGAACTGCATAACAACCAAAATACAAATACATGATGGTAATAACTAATGAAGCACATGGACACTGGTCACATGCATTCATCCTTAATTATATTACATGTAAGAAAGAATATCTAATGAATGTATAAGCATTTATAAAGAATATATTTTTAGAATCATTAGACAGAAACAAAAACATCACTCAGCTGTGGGGCAATTATAGCAAGTGAGCTCCTTAGGGATGTAATGAAAACTGTCAGAAAGACCTACATTAATTGGGAGATTATTAATTAACTATTAACTAAACTCCAGTTCTATAATTCTGGTATTTATTTCAATTAAATCATTTTTTACTGCAGGACCGGATGAATCATTTGCCTGTACTTTTTCACAGATTCCTGTCTATTAATTTACTTACAGCACAAAATCTGCGGAAAAATTCATAGTGAAACTACTGAGGGCCTATGCAATATTATGCTAATAAGATAAGATAAATCTTTACCTAATCGTTATTATGAACTTCTATTATAAAAGGAGCTAAGTGCAGAGGCTTAAACTTATAACGAATGTTACATTAGGACCTGAGGGGAGTACAAAAAGCCCTGAGTTTGAGGAACATCTCAGAAGAATAGGTCTTATTTTCTTTTGGGCTCAGAATACCAGCCTTAAAAATTTACATTAGGAAAAGCATGTAATACTTATTGTAGTAGTAATAAAAATACTGAAATTGTAACTGCAATAACACAGGATCTCTTCCTCTAACAAGTCTGGAGTATCCACCTTAGTCAGGGTGCCCAGTGCCACACTGAATAGTCTTATTGTGTTTGTGGAGTGGGTGTGGGGTGCAAAGCATGGGAAGGGGGCTGTGGCAGCTGCTAGGTGTCTGATCTAGATTTGTTATGTGGCCCTGCCTTCTGGAGAACGAGACAGTGCTCTGATAGGGAGCCACATCTGGCATAAGGGGAACGCGCAAGGAAACTTACTGACAGCAAGTGGACCAAGAGGGAGGGCACCGAGAACACTTGGGGTTTTGTGCTGGACTCTCCTTCAGCACCCCCACGCCTCCCAAAGCCCCACCAACTGACTTACAGACCTCCCCATCTGCAGCCCCTCCTTTCGATCGCCGCTGTAACTGGAGAGCCTGTATGGCAGGGGAAGGCTCAGCTGAGTGAGACTGAATATGTAGGTCTGTCATAAAAACAGCACACGCACCCCCACCACCCCCTCCCAGCCACGACCACATGGCCATCTGGTGCAGATCGGTGGCGTGCTGTACTGGACAGACTGGTACAGGGGCTGGGGGAGGGGGTTCTATGGGGTGTCCAGTGAGCCAAAGCCCTCCAGCATTCCTAAAGGTCCACATCAGCGGTCCGATAGCAGGCAAAACAAACACAGAGGAGGAAACCCTGTCTAGACTGAGCTGCTGCTGGCCTGCTACGCACACCAAGCCACTATTTATACAAGGGGGGGACTGTTGTTCATAGCCAGGGGAGAGAGAGAGAGAGAGAGAGAGAGAGAGAGAGAGAGAGAGAGAATGAAAGAGAGAGAGAGAGAGACAGAGAGAGAGAGAGAAAGAGAGAGGGAGAGAGGGAGACGGAGACAGACAGAGAGAGGGAGAGAGAGACTGAGACAGAGTTTCTGTGTAAGTGAGAGACAAATAGAGACTGAGACAGAGACAAACCGAGAAGAAGGAAGACAGAGGGAAGGTGAGGCTAAAATCAAGGAGGTGATAGCACAGAGAGAGAATGACTACTCCAGGGCAGCCGGTGCATGGAGAGTATGGACAGTGAGATAGGCAGACGCAGAGAACATTAGCAATGGAAGAGTGAGCAAAAAGAGAAAGACAAACCAAGTCTTATTAGCTCTGGCAAAAAAGACAGAAAGAGACAAAGAGAGATGTGGGGATCATACCATAGATGAGTACCACAGACTCCTCAATGGCATGCTGGTAGCTGAACTGGGAATCCAGCAGCGCTCTGCTCACAAAGGAGCCGTAGAAGGTGGACTGGTACCAGCCCACATGCAGATGATCAATGTTCACATGACGAAGACTCCTCATCATCTCCATCTGATACTGAACTGTGAGACGAAAGAAAGAGAAAAAGATTATTATTTATGAATTTATATTAACATTTAGGTTATGTCAAAGTGTAAGTCATTTTTTCTTAAAAACAGGTAAAGATTTCTCAAACCGGATTGAGCTTGTTCCATCAGCTGTGCACGTAATACATTAAAAGTATATGTAAATACAGTAGGTTTCAGGATGCAGACCTAAGCATGCAAATGTAGCATATTTGAGGAATATGATCCTGCTATTACTGAAGACTGAACATTTACACGAAAAGTTATGGGTTTTTGAGTAGAACACACGAATACACATTGAATACAAATACTGAATACTGTAGGGTCTGTTGGTTCTTTCCAAGAGGAGGTTACAATAATCTAACCATTAGGTCACAGACACATGAATCAACTTCTCAGCGTCATGGACAGTCAAAGCAGTCCTGAGTTTCACAATTATTAAATACAGGGTAAAAAGGAAGTTTTATTAATAAGACTAGGACAACCAAGTAACACTGTAGGGTTCATTTTAAACTAACAAATCCTAGGAGACCATTTTGATTTTTCCACGCCCACTTTGAAAGAATAAAGGGGATTCTAAAGCAAGTGACTGATATCCTCACAGCCTAAGAGCTCTATTATGCTGAGACTGAAGCACAGCTACCCAACAAAGCCAAATGTGGGCACGTTTGCTGGTACGGTGCGCTCTGCCCTTTAAATCACACAGGAACAACCAGAGAGGGAGAATGCACCAGAAACAAAGAGCAACAGAGAAAAACAGATACAGAAAGAACCAGAGACAGTGAGTGAGAAAGAGCACTAGACAGCTAGAGAAAGAAAGCAACAGAGAAGAGAGAAGAGAGGAAGCAAGAGAGGAAGGAAAAAGGCTTTTGAGGACAGCTTTGATTTGCTTTATCACCATTGCTGCCCCAGAGCAGCTGAGCTTACCAGAAGATAAAGAGTCAGACAGGAGGGTGCGATGGTTTGTGCGTGTGCGCGCGCCTGTTTGCGCCTTAGATGGCCAGTACAAAGGCAGCAGGCAGTATGGAAGGTATTTGGATTTTAAGGGCAGTTGCAAGCTGGAAGCGTGAAAAAGGGCCTTCCAGCTTTGACCCTCTGTAAACAGAATGACCACTTTACACTTTACTATTGAGCCCAGAAGGAAGGTCCTGAGCATAATAGTGTGCATGTGCATCAGAAAGTCTAGTTGTCACTACTAATCACATTTGTAAAGCTTAACGACAGCTGTGTATGTGTTCGTGCATGTGCTAATGACAGCATGTACTGATTTGCACAAGTGTGTGGGAGAGAGAGTGTGCGTGTGTGTGCTCGGAATAGGACAGTTATTTTAGGACTGCGGTCTCATCCCATCCCGTTACGTCTTACCCTAGCGCTGACAACACTACCACAAATGTCCCTGCAGACAGCAACCACAGCATACACATACACACCTCTCCACATTGATGTGTCCACTCCTGTAAACTCAGCTGGAATTCACAAGTCTCTGAATTTCCTCCCTCTGACAGTTCCAGCTCAGCAGCAATATATGAAAGGAGAGCAGTATCAGTGCTGAAATTACAGTCTGTATGTCAAAGAGAAGCCCAGTCAGAGTTTCTGCCTTCATTTTGGAAGCCAAGGCCACTCCGCTTGCTCTCAGTTTCAATTTACCTACAACGGCAAAAGACCGTGTTTCTAGAGGCTCCATACTTTTCGAAAGCTGAGGGGCAAAACAGCTGCTTAAAGCAGACACTTGCAGCGGAACAGGGCCTCGGGCTTTCTTCAAAAACAATGGCAGATCGAATCTGGTACGGCAGAACCACGACGCCGACCACTCATCCCTCTTCTGAGGCACTCGTACAACTCACCACAAGCTGATGCTCGACTTTAAGAGAAGTCAATGCAAAGCAGAGCTTGCAAAAACGGGAAAACAATGTGGCTTTCAGAGAGAATACATGCCGACTTCAAAAGCGACGCTGGGGCGCACACACTCCAAAAAAACGCAGCGCAGATTTCGACCGCAAGTCGGATTTCTCAGGCGAACGACATGCGCTCGGACTAAAAGGAAGAAAATAAATAAATAAATAAGGCTGAGGAAAGAAGAAAAAAAAAAGAAACAAACAACTCAAACCCCAAACCCACAAAAGCATTTGAAACAACAACACAAAAAACAAGATAATGAGAGTCTTACCGATGCTGTCCTGTAATTAACGGCCTTTTTGGCGGGTGAAAACACCACCCGGCAGAAATATAAAAGCTGGGCCAAACCCACCAGATCAGAGCATGAAAGAAAGTGGGCTTTTCTGTAGAAAATTACAAATACGATCTGAGGCCTCTCTTAACTTTTTAACTTGTAATGCGAACACTTAAAATGTGACGGTTTAAGAGCAAAGAGGGGGAAAAAAATGGGCCTCTGGCAGACAGAATCGCATGACAAACTCTGTCGGCATACATTCAATCAGAATGTCACAACAACAAACGGCACAAATGTTCTATGCTCACTTACAAATTTGAAACGGGTTCCCTGGTTACAGAGTGGTTTTACATAAAGTTATTGAAAGCCTGTCTCTGTCAATCACAGCAGGTCAGGCTGAATTTGAATAAGCGGCTACAGCATAACTGGTGATGGCCTTAAAGGACAGCTGGGAAGTGTCTTAGGACCTGACAGCAGTGTTGTGCTTCGGAGAAAATACTTCATATTGGCTACAGTGCATAACAGGTTATTTACATGGCATCTATAGAACCTGGACTGCAACCAATTTTGCCTCTGTAGTGTGCAGTGACACAGGAGTACGTATCCATTGGCTCATGAATCACACAAAAGAACTAACAAAATTCCACGGTTGATTCTAGACGTGGCATTTGCATCTGGAGCTGGTTGCTGTTGTCTCAACATGACAACCAAAGAAATGCTGGTGCCAGTAAAGTAGGCCACTACGAGGTTGAAAATTCCAAACAAATCAATCAGACAAGCTATTTTTGACATACTAATGCCTGTTTCGTGGGGGCTCAGAGACAAAAATAGAGAAAAACCCAGCAGACAAGGGAATACTGCAGTATTGATGAGGAAATCATAAGGAAAAAACTGATCACAAACACGGTCTAAGACAGGGGTGTGGAACTCCAGTCCTGGAGGGCCGTGGTCCAGCATGTTTTGGTGATTTCCCTGCTCAGAAACACCTGGT
>JBBPCY010000142.1:12286258-12304411 GCA_037974405.1 Brachyalestes nurse | reverse complement strand
GTAAAGTACAGATACTCAAAAACTGTACTTAAGTACAGTACTCAAGTAAATGTACTTAGTTACTGTCCACCTCTGCTTTCTAACCCTATGAGGAACTTATGTGCCACTGATTTATACCTCCCAGTTCGTGCAGTGAGGAGAAATAAGCATACAGACACTTTTCTATGTGCTCTAAAATATAGATATGTCTTCATAATCATAAACAAAGACAAGTTTTAAAAAATGATTAAGAAACCAATGGAGAAAAAGCATTCGGAAACAACAAATAAGAGTTATGTGTTGCAACGCCGTTGTTGCCAACTGCAGCTACAAAATTTCTACAGTCACTTTCTACAGCACTGTGGTTCAATTGTAGCCCATTTCTTTTGGGAAATCATCTTAAAATTATGATGGACCTGCAATGTCAAAATCCTCTATAATTTTCCAAAGCGCAAGATTGGCAAAGTCATGCAAGCACCTTCATTTTTCATATAAATATTTATGTACAAAAATTTGACATGCATATCCACGCTTTTTCAGCAGAGGAGTGTGTGTGTGTGTGTTTAGGAACAGAGGACAGAGATGTACAGATGTACACTGCTGTGCACTGATTACTGATTTGTGTAACTGCTGGTCTCCCTGAAGATTTTAAGGGACTGCTGGCTTCTCTCTTACCTACCTTATCATTAGTCTGAGGAAAATCGTGTGTGGTGCTCCTGCCTGGGGTTAGCTGTGGTTCCATGAACGTTCTGCTTGCATATTAAATGATTATAACTAATTAAATTATTATAAGCAATTATAACGGACTGCAGCATCCCAAAGTCAATGCAGCCACATTTATGAAGACCTTATATCACTTGTAAGTTACAAAACTTACAAGTGACATAAGAAAAGACAGTGTTGCTAAGGACTTACCCTTGAGCTTGATTTCTCCATTACGTCTATGCTGTGGCTAATACAGCTGCTAATTGTTGACAGGAATCCTCATTACGGAGCTTCAGCTGAGCTCTCAGGCAGAAGACACATTGTGGCCACGGCACACACCAAGACTAATCAGCGCTTGTCCTTGGTGGCGTGAACTACACCATCAAATTTCACAGACTAAGAGGTTTAGAGGAGCACAGAGGGATGCGCCGGCACTGCAGCACAGGAATGTGACCTGCATTAAGCGCACGGTTGACCTGAGTTTGTGCTTTACACAACAGTGGAGGACTGAGGAACTTTCTGGTTCACACAACAACATATATAAGCGTCCTTTAAGCCTCTGAAGCGCAATTATTTAAAATGGAGATCACTGGAAATTTCTGCTATTACACTCTACAGGAAACAAGACTCTTCCAAAACAGATGCAGTTTGTTCTGTGTGTATTTTACTCTATAATGTGTCTCTTTTTAATGCTTTTAAGTGCACAAAACATGAACAACTGTACATGACTGTCAACACTCCTACGTACAACATGAAAATGAGCCCGGTAATAAACTTCAGCTCAATTGCACAACATTAACATATGCCATTCTATTACATTAGACAAAGCTTGTTGGTTTGCGTGGGCTATTTTGGTGAGGTGGCCTTATGATGTCAGCTCAATGTCTGTGCTCATGTTGCAATATTCATATTTCTACTCCTTAATGATTCAGAAAGTTCTGTGACATTTGGAGGGGAACTGCGCAGAAGATAATACATATCAGGTTTACCATTTAAATGGTAATTATCAAAAGAAAAACAGCCTAGACCCACAGGGCCTGATGCACTGAGCCTTTTGCGTCAGCTAAAGGCCCAAATGGGACACATTCTGCCCACATATTGTCCACAAAAGAGCCAAAACACGCAGTTTACAGGCACTGTGAGGGTAAAACACAATGTGCTGTTCTTCTTCATGTTTATAAATTAATGGATCATGTAAAACATGAAAGAATTGTGGATGGATATTCATATGAGTTTACTGAAGCTTCAGTTTACTGATTAGTGTCTTCTGCCTAGCTGTAACAACAACTAGGTGCAAATTTGCGGTATGGTCTAAAAAGAATGTGTTCATCCATACATCTGACCCAGAGTTCCTTAGATGCGGAGGGTTTTGGCCAAAAATAAATCTGAAAATTGTAAATAAGTTTAAAAATGTAACACCGCCTCCAGCTGGAGAAACTTCAAGCTGCTACACGTGAACGATACATGGATATATTAGCTAGTCACAGAAATATTATTTAGTCACTTAGTCTTCATAGCATTAGGTTCATCAAAGGCATAATTAAAAAGGTAAATATTTATATAAACATACATAAACAGTACTGTGCAAAAATTTTATGCACCTGCAAAAATGATGCTTAAAAACTGATGAGCAGTGAGTGTTTTTTTGCATTAATATTACTAAATATACAAAATAAAACTAAAAAGAATAAAACAGAAATGACATTATACAATAGTGATTTTATGTACAGTATATCAGTATGTTCCTTGCAGAAGTCCAGTAAAACTTGTAGTTTCCATCAGGAACCTGGTTTGACTCAATCAGTCCTTCATTAAATTAAGTCTGGAGATAGAATCCCTCTTCAAAAACCTACTGAAGTCTAATCTATTCAGAGAGTATCTCCTCACCTAATGCTATCAATGGTAAATCACACTTGCTCTTCTGATAAAGCTTAAAATTGCTTGCACTACTCCCTTCTTAAAAGACTTAGCACTCAGAACTCTCCTCTGGTTCTCACACTGTCTGAAACTTAAGTGTTTCCTCAAACTGTAAGCAGTTTGGATCTGCCAAATGAAGTAACCCCCCACTTTAACGCAGACCAGTAGTCACGGTTTCAGTCCAACTGTCATGCCTGGGGCACCGAGTGCAGCTCTGGGCATGAGTAGGCTATGTCATGAATGTTGTGTGTTTTGTCATTGGGGTGCTGGCAACCCAGGGGAGTAGGAGTGGCACCTGCTCCAGATCTGGGTTGTGAAGCACTCAATGACATGTCCACCTGTCTTGTGTTAAGGAGAACTATGTTAAGTCTGTGTTGTGTGATTGATTGTCTGTGTAGGCACTCAGGTATATAAACCAGCCGAGCCCAAGGAATCATTGTGTGGTCACCGAAAACGTTGCTGCCAAGTGGGTTGCATAGCAATTCCTCTGAAAGACGTATCACTGCACCTGAGGTCTTTAGAACAGAGAGAAAGACAGGCGGACGGGTGGCAGTACGAACTGAGACCTGCTCCACGGACTGGTAAAAGAGTGATTCACGTAGAACTGACTCTGTGTGTCTGGATACAGGTCTGATCTGCCGTCCGCTGGAGAACTAGAGGAGGACTGATTCACGGGACTGTGGCTGAAGACTCCAGTCTCTCTGTTTTGTGTTTTCAAGCAAAGTGAAGGTCCTTTGCCAGCTTTGGTTTTGTTTGTTTTGTTTTGAGAAACCGTAGCATTAAAAGTAACCTTATCCACTGCAACCTGGCTGTAAGTGAATATGTCCAAGCAGGGAAACGTGACACAAACACAGATTTTTTTCAGAGAACCAAACTAATAATTGTTCGCGGAAACTGCAGATGTCTTCCGTTTTTTTTTTTTGCTTTGGTGACGTCCGCCATGCCCCCTCGACCTCGTGCTGAGTTGCTAAGCACCGTGCCCAAACATAAACAACCAGCACAAGGACGAGGGGCAGACGTCACAGCTTTTTCGTGGCAATATATACATTTAAGTGCTAAATTATTAAGAAAAATATCGTTTACTAATTTTGTTACATAAATATTAACGTAAATTCAGCTAGATTTCCATATAAAAAATAAATTTTTTTTGTACCGTCCAGAGAACACAAAGTAAGCGCGTCTTGAAAACGGTGAAATACCGCTGTAAAAGTAGCCGATACGAAAACTCCATTTATTTCTCCTTGCTGCCCTTTGACATAGCAGCAGTCCAGAATTTTTCCCGTGGAGCGCCTTGAGTGTTCTCTGTTTTTCATTTTGTTCTTCTTAAAGCCCTGTATTTTTATTACTGTATATTAAATGAATTTATTACTGTATGTACCCTGCTTATACCAAAGAAGCTCATTCTTTATTGATGTTTTACATTCTAGCACTGCGGGACTTCAGTGTAAACTGTACAGTACAAATTTTAAAATGAAATTAAAGTGTTTTGGGTGCAAATTTGGAGGCAAATGTAGGGTTTACACTATAAAATAGGCATTTTTAGGCCTTTATTACAACAACAGGGTTTTTCACTATATGCGGGTGCTCTTGGAACACAACCCCCATGATAAACGGGGCTTTACTTTATACATATATTCATATACACACATACTTACACACCCTCGGCCATAAACTGGAACCCCTCATTATTTGCCTCTCTCAGTGCATTATCCATTCACATGCAAACCTACAAGCCCTATATCCCTGACTAGGCCACTCTATAGGCCAGAAGAAAGAAAGAGAGGATATGTATTGAATCACATAAGCCCTGAAGGACCTAGTAAGAGACTCCCTTTTAGTGTGAAATGTAATGAAGGAGATGAGCTCTGTTCACTCAGTCTTATTCCTCTTCCTCACACTCCTCATCACCTGCCCAGTTCACACTCTCAGCATCCACCCACAGAGAGATCTCCGGCACAGGTGGAGAGATGCCCTGCCTACGAAAAGCAGCTTATGTATTTTTTTCTGGGATGAGAAATGGCTTTAAGTTAGAGTGGGACGCTGTTCCTGTTTGGCTGATAAATGTCTCAGTATTCCCTCCATCACTCGCAGGAGGAGATGGCTGAGGTCTTTCCTCCAAAGCGTTTAAAGATGAACCCTCAGACGCTGCTCCCCACTAAAGCCACCACTATCTATCAGTCTGAGTGCAGACGGGGGGAGCAGAAATAAATCCACTCCTGCACACGCAGAGATGTTTGTTCCAGGCTTCTGCGAAGAGGACCAGGGACTCACCACAGAACACAGGCGAAGACACAAGACGGCGAAAGATATTTCGTCCAATTTTGCAGACTCTACAGGAATTTTAAATCAAGTCTAAACCTGCCACATCTATATAATCCCACCAATTACCACAAACAATCATTTCAACACATTTCAATGAGTTTAGGGCAGGGTTGTCGAACTCCAGTCCTAGAGGGCCGTGGTCCTGCAGGTTTTGGTGATTTCCCTGCTCAGAAACACCTGGTTCACCTCACCAGTTAACTGTCAGGTTTAGTGAATGTGTTTGAGTAGGAGAACCATCAAACTGTGCTGGACCCTCCAGGACCAGAGCTAGACACCCCTGGTCTAAGACATAAAATGCAAAAAAGAGCTTAGGAGACCTGCATGTCCTTAGAGGTTTTACCAGATGATGTAGACCACTAATGCGTTTCAGCAACAGACAGGCCAGGACTGTGAATCATGGTAGCATTGGCATGTGTGGCTTAACTGCTCAGATCTAATCAAAATGGAGCAGAGTGACTCCAAACATACTACTTAAGCAGCTATTGGGTTTTTCAACAGTGAGCCAAGCCAACCACTAAATCTGCCAAAAACTAACAATCAAGATGAGAAAAAAAAACTAGCTTCTTGTGATGTCTATGGGTCACACACTAAAGAATTATTTTTAAAATAAATACATGTTTATCAATTAATATGAAATTTCAAAAGATTTTTATTAAATCTGTTCATTAAGTCAGTCCATTAATGAAAGTCTGCAGCAGCAAACTGCTTCACTGTTGACTTGCTGCCCCTCACACTGTTTGAACAAGTCTGTGCTGATCTTGCAGTGTCTGTCACTACTTCATATAATTTTCCGTCAACTTTTATTTGTTAGATGTTGAGGCCTATTCAATTTTTAGCTTCCCCAAAACTCTAATATACTACTATGTTTTAAACTTCAATATTATGGGTAATTTTTAAAAATACATACAAAGGATTTGCATTCAAGTTCCTAATGTGGCAGTTTTACTTAAAACAAAAAAGAAAATCTTTAAATTACTGAAATGTATTTTTTTTTTTCATACTGCAGAAACACTGCAGATTTCCTTAAGTAATGGACTAATATAAATGTAATGCCATTCCTTATTTGCTCACCCTAGAAAAAAGAACATATACAACTTAAAGAACTCATCAAAACCAACAATCTGCCAATATACCTCACACTTGCTATTTCAATTCAATTCCAATGTGATTTTTTAAACCCTGTCTAAATACTTGCAGACAACACTATTTCCCACTTTCTTTACTCATTTAGTCTCTCTCTCAAGCTCTTTCAGTCTTTCCCTCACTCTCCAGTACATCCCTATTCTGTGAGTCAAACAGTAAGGCTGACAACAACTGGATCCATTTCACATTAAACACACACGAGAAAGAGCTTAGAGGCTTAAATACACTCTCCTATTCATGGTTTGTCTTTGTCTTGGATTTGCTGACATTTCTTGCTAAAAGTTCAAGGCTTTGGTGTGTAATCATCCACTCCTTGGTATTTGACCATGCATCCCAGAACAGAATAAAGATACAGATTCTTAAGCATTATGAAAAGCACCAATATGAGAATACACCATAGTTAAGACATATCTGGACTGAAAAGCCAAAAAGCATTCAATAGCGATTATGGGGTAGAAAATGCTGTGCTCAAGCAGAATAGTTCTGGAGTTCATTACATCACAAACACTGCCATTCACAGACAGAGACACACCATTCCGCTGTGCTGTGCCATGCTCATGTAAATAGAAGTGTGTATATTAAAAAAAGGCTGGCATTTGTGCTTATCAGCTCATTGGAGCTGTGCCTGCTGCATTGTCAGGCCATTATTTAGAGTGAGGGCTCAGGGATTTACGCAGAAGGGGGATGGAGAAGCGGATTTGCACTCAGGCACATGCAGCTAGCAATAGATACCTCCACATAGAGGAGTGGGGAATCATCCTTCACTCAACACAGAGAGAGAGAGCGAGCGAGAGAGAGAATCAGAAAGAGACAGACAGAGAGAGACAGAAAGAGACAGACACAGAGAGAAAAATCAGAAAGAGAGAGATAGAGAGAGAGAATCAACAAAAGTCAGTGTCCTCCAATTGTGTCAGCTTCTGTAGGTTATGTTAGATGCTGAAAACAGCTTGCAGAAAATGTTCTAAGGTGAAAAGATTGAGAAGTGAGGGAGAAGTGCTCTCTGACAACAATCGTATCATTGCCCCCACCCTCCATCCCCTCCAACCATGTACCCATCATGCAGTGTTTTCCTGTGTGAAGCACAATGGCAGGAAGAGATGAGGCCGGCTAAAGCCAACTACTTCATGTCGTTTCTGGACCTCACTAAAACTCTGTCATATAGGCACCGTTAGAGGTAATAAGAACCTGTCTCACTTCTCTCCCCATCTACCCATATTTTCTCTTTCTGAATCACCCTCATCTCTCTCTGTCCCTCCCTCCCTCCCTCAGAGCTCACAGTCCAACAGACTTGTTAAGAGACACGTATTCTGCCACTGACAGCTTGTTAGGTCCCTGGAATTGGGCACTTCTGCCCTGCCATGGATGTTGACACCCGTACCACAAAAAAGAAGCCAAAAAGAGATAGGAGAGACACACACGTTCATCCTTTCCTATTCCATTTCACCAATGTCAAGGCAGAAATCCTACCACATCCACTTACATTCGAGCTAAAATAGCCTCAGAACATGATGTGCACAGTCTTCCACAATTAGGAGGGATATAGAACCATAAATAATTGATCAGACACACATGTAATCTATTTTTTTGATGCTCCCTTGCCCCCCTATAGCACCATCTCATGGAAGGAACAGAAATACTGAGACTATACTGGCTGGTTTGAATTTTAGCACATACAAGTCACTCTTTGGGGGCCTTATATGTGGGCATAACCTACCACTCACAGGATTAAAAGCTGTTAAAAATGTGAACACAGCATAAACATAAGAGAGTTCAGATGTGCTCAAACCCGATCAAAGGCAAAAATGAATGCAGTACGGTGTTTCAAGCACTACTAATCAATGGCATCAATGCACACAACCACATCTACACACACCCCCGGACGGAACGGAACAACAGTCTGAGGGTTAAAGCCCCTCTGGTCGCTGTCATTTGCCCGTTTTAAATAAGTTCACTAACACCACAGAAAGAAGGAGGAATTGGCACTAGCCCACAATTCAGCCAAACTGAAGAGTTACAGCTCCATCTAGTGAGAGAGCACTCCTGAAAGTTTAAGTAAATGCACATAACCAGCAATATGTATACACCCACATCGACCCGTCGTGATTTCTAATTCTGGATTCTGTGTTTTTTTTTTTAATGACTTGTTTTCTACTTGCCAACCAGATCCTCTCCAGGGACAAACACCATGTGTACTAGAGTTACTGGGTTCTATGGAAACAACAGCAGCCACATTACTTCAGGCTGGGTTTGTTAGGAGTTAAACAATACACTCAGCTTAAAATGTGCATTTTTATATCACAACGCATTATGTCAGGGAGCACTGATACACTCTGGCTTTTTGTTTGACCACAGTTGGCTGATCAAGCGCCACAGTCGTCTGTCTTTGTGATGGAAAAACCTTTTTTTAACCACTGTGCATTCTTTTCCTGCCTTACCATTAACTGCAAAAAATTTCTATAATGCCTATTTCAGGCATTCTTAACAGAGTTAAATAAATAAATAAACAAACAAACAAACAAACAAACAAACTTGACTGACATGTTGTGGAAGGTTTTAAAACTTTAAAAAGCTTCATTCTCACATCTCACATTCACACAGCACATGACATCATGTGGTTTTAAGCATTTCTATTTTTATGGCTCTGTTCCAAAGAGCCCTTTGTGGCACCAGAGCAGTGCTGGTCAATCTTCCTGTCACACCTCTCCCTTCAAGCACTCATACAAGAAAGTGAACGGATTTGCATAAAAACTGACTCTGTAGCTGTTGCTGGAACTCCTCTCTAGAGGGAGCACAGACATCCCTCCAATCTGAGCCTAAACAGGGGAGTCCAATCAGTATGTCTACACCTCTTAATAGCTGTTCGTCCTGAGGCGTAAGGCTCTAGCTCCGCGCCCTCTACTCTATGGTCGGCAGGCCGGGCTAAGCTGCTGGAACACGGTGGGCAGGCTGGGCTCTAAGCCGGGCCTGTGCCAAGCCCCTGGGAAAGAAGAGGGGGTTTATTTCTTCGTCTCCTCTTCCATGCTTCTGCTTCCTAATTACAACTGGAAAAAAAAAAATCATCTTTGGCCCCTTCTCACCTGTCAATCAGCCCACTGCCTCCAGGAAGGGGACGACAATACAGGGAAGGGAGGATCCATACCTCCCTGGAGGTGACCGTGAGCTTGCTGGTTAAAGAGAGGTGTGTGTGGAAGGGGAGAGCTGTACTTCAGCACTTGCTATGCTGACAGAAATCCAGAAAAACTTTCATGATTCCTCCCCCCGCCCATCATTTCAGATGTAGAACAACAGCACTGCTTGGAAAGGTAGCCTATTTCACTGGATGCTTAGTGAATGACATTTTGTGCTGTACTATACTCGGATGGCTGATATTTATCTGACCAGAAAATATGCTTTAAAGCTAGAGAAAAAAATACATACATACAAATGTAGAGTAATAAATGGCCCAACACAGCCAACAGTATCGTCAACAGGAAAATATTTTTAGCACTACCTTTTTTAATCACCAAACCTGACAGGCAGATTGCAAGCAAAGAAAAAACAGCATGAAAAAAAGTGATTGCTGTTGTTACAAGGGAGCCGTCTGATGCTAGCACAGACAGGTTCCACTTGCTTGATACATTCTTAGTCGTCAAAGGCAGGAGAGCAGTAGTTATTGTTGGTCTCTATAGAGTATATATGGTTGATAGGAAGAGAAAACAAGAGAAGGAAAAAATTGCCTATACCTATGTTGGGGAAGATTTAGGGAAAAAAAGACATTGAAAGACAGAAGAATAAAAGGAAAAGTAAGAATTATTGGTGGCCAATAATGTATGGTTCTCGCTCTTGAACCTGATCATCTTTTCAAGCGAATCATAGGCTTTTGTGTTTGACCACCAGCCTTTTATGTCTTAGTTCTCAACGTCACAAAACTTAAATGGCCAGAAATAATTGTGAATCCGCTCTACATTCCAACAGAATGACGGCCAACTAGACAGCTGTGCTGACTGGCCATATTATGTATCTCCATCATAAGGAGTCTTTCATGCATGATGTGCCGAGTCAACAAAGAACAAACTCTTGAATTTTCAGTTGCACTGACTGACTGTTCTCAGCCAGTTACCAAAAACAAAAAAGTGGACAGTTTGTACACACCTTAGTCTACATGAACATTTGCATTTGGGTAATTACCTTTTAAACAGCCGCCTTTATACATGTGTTTAATCCACCCACCAGCCCCACGTTGCCCAGGACAACAACAGCCTGTTAAACCCCAGAACCGATAAAGAAGGAATCCCTCTGTGACGCTTTTACTTTTAAATGGAAAAAAAAAAAAAAAAAAAAAAAAAAAAAAAAACAACCACAGTATTGAATTTTCAAAATTGTCGTCAAAGTCCTTTAAGGCAGGTGTTTAAAATCTTAGGACAGTTGCGTTGTATGTTTTTGTCACAATTACAATGTTTTTCGCCCTCAAACAGAGGCTTGTCACCACCAGTAAAATAACTCGAAAAAAAACCCCACAGTGCTGAGGTTTACACACACATACACCTGACAGTGATGCACCTTTCTGAAGCATTTAAAATATTGAAGCCACGGGCCACATGAGACCAGTGGCTGTACAACCTACAGAAGACCTGTACATGAGATGAGGGGGAATTAGTGTTATCTGTTCAGATTCCTAGCTGATAGAATAAACTTTCCCTGTACATTACTCTCATGGGGAAGATATGGGTGGCTGCTAGGGGTGGGCGATATGGCAAAAATATCAATTTTTTTACAGTTACATCACATTTCAAATTTAATCACGGTATTTATATTAATTTGTAACTATAGATTTTTTTTTTACTATTTTGCAAGTTACTGAACAGTACAACAAGACTATAGTGCAATTTGGTTGAGGAAAAAAAATAGGAGGAGCATAGAACCGTAACAGATAGATGGAATATATTTAAGTTTTGTTTCCAAGTAGGTTTTATTTGTCAGAGCTCAAAAAAGAACACGAGCAACAATAATATCTAGACAAGATAACATTCAGTATGATTAACAACAGCTGCAGTGGGGATAAATATAGTATTTGACCAGTTCTGTATTTTAGCAGCAGAGATGTGCAAAGTTGCAGAATAGAAGTTACATATGCAAATACGGCAATAAATATGATTGTGAATCCCGGTCGCGCCGATACATTAGCATGTTGCTAATAGCTGTAGCCATCTCGTGAACACTGTTATTGAGCCAAGTCCCCGTAAAAACATGAGCACAACAGTCTCTGAACTCGCGCTGGGTGCTTTGCTGGAGTCGAGTTTTGTCCTGTTTATTATCCTGGGGGCGAACGTTGGTGAGAAAGATGGCTGGAATTGCCGGCCAGCTAGCATAACCTTTAGCCTAGCATGGACCCGTTCGCTAGCCACTCTTCCGCTTCCTCGCGCACCGCTTGCGATGTCTCTTCCCCTGGCCATCAGCATCAGGCGACACCGTGGTCTTTGTTACTTTGCACTTTGCAGAGGGCTTTTGAAACCACTGATGCAAGAAGTGGAGCCATGTGACAAGACTAGGTCTAATTGATGGAAATCTGTCGTAGTAACAGAAAATCCCTGGGATTACCACAAAAAGCATGGACAATTTGAGTAATACCTGACTTGCAGTCCAGTCATACATTTGAGCCGTACCATACATCTGACTAAGAACTGGAAGTTGGGGCACATATCTTCAATCAAACTACTTTCCTGAGGACCACATGGGAAGCTCACTGCCCACAACCTGAAGGAATCCAGCTAAGAGAGTCTTGGGGACTGTACATATATTGTCAAGATCAGAGCCCATTTTTTGGGTCTTGTAAGACCACTTGTTATTTTAAGACTATTATATATAAATATAAGATTTATACATAAACTTAATATTTATAAATTGCTTGAAAGAGACAACAGTTTTGTTTTTGTTCATGAGTAAGTTTTTTGAACTTGTTTTAACCACTCGTGCAAGTGTTTTCCCTTTTCACAGAAAAAAAAAACTGCAAAAGAAACAAGTTCAGTGCCCGACATCATTATGCAAAAAAGGCGCAAGTGTTTTCTTCTTCAGCTGGAAAGAGCTGAAAGGTAATGAAGGCACAACTTCCCTCAGTAACATACGACAATCTCCAACACGATGGGGGCCCAGACTCAAGATGATCGAAAGAGTCCTTGAATAGGAAGCAGCCATTATGCTGGTTCTGAAAGCTGATAGGAAAGCAAGAGACCTTGTGTAAACACGGCAAAATACTGATGTTTTGGAGTCAGGGAAGAAGACCCCTAGTCCACTCAAAGGTTTCACATTTGCAGATGACAATTTTGTGAGTGTGTTTTACTGAAAGCCTTCTACAAATGAGTATCTTAGGTGTGGAAGCTGAAGACACTGACTTAAAGATGGTAAACCATCACCCAGTACCTCATTGAAAAATACAGCAAACTGATAACAGATCGAATAGGGTCTCTTATTTTGACCCGATGTTTAAACTGCACTACATGGATGAAGAAAAAAAACCTGATTCAATCTTAAGCTATTTCTGATCTGGACATCCTTCTGTCAGCACCACAGCAATATTCTGTGCCGCCCGCCCCCCCCCGTATGAGACTAGAATGTCAATATTAAATCATTGTTATAAAAAAAAAAAAAGTAAGTGTTAAGGAAGTGTCTGTCTAATCTTTCAAGTTTGAAAAATGTAACAGAAGTTACTGGAAGTAAATAATGGCACACTGAAATGTGAAAATGTCAGAATTTGTGTTTATATATTACTAAACCCTTTTCAGTTTACATTTTACTACTGAAATTTTTTCTACTTAAGCTCTGAATATTAGTTATTGTGTGTAAAGTGCCAATTTGTCATACATGACAAAGTTCTTCCCTGTATTTAACCCATTCACCAAGTGAAGGGTCCCTCAGAGGTGCCAGTGGAAGCCCTGGGATTCGAACACCAGCTGCCCTATTGAATGCGGATTAGTTTAATATGTGAAATGAAGTTTAATTCATGATTTTTGAAAACATGGTCTTTAATGCAGTATTGTGTTGGTGCTAACAGGCAAGTCCATGGGCTTGTTTGATTCTGAATGTACGATCAAAACTGGGAAAGATCACAATCCAGACAGAGGATCATGACTGTTTCAGGATTGAGATGTGATTTTTATTTGGGAAGATCGTCTTCCCATAGACCAATATATACATATATAAATATTAGGGCCTCAGGGTTGGCGAGCTGACCTAAAGCTGCCATCTTGCTGAGTCTAACCCAAGCAAGCCTGAGTAAACAGCTTATATCCGTCATCGAGCTCTGCTTTCTGTCAGGCTTGGAGAGCGACGCCCTATTTTATGACATATGGGCCCCCTGAAAATAAAACATGCCACGATAATGTTCCAGTGCACTCCGTTTGTGGTGAGGAAAGCGAGGAGGAGAGCTAGGAGGGGCCTAGTTGGCGATAAGCGTAGTTTCTGGGATGTCCTTCCAGTTAGCCCTTTAAAAATGAGTACCTCAGTTGAGGCTAGACCCAAAGATGAAAAAAATATACCACTTGAGTAAGTTAGACAGGGAACAGAGCACATCAAAGAGAGCGAGGAAAACAGAAAAGCAACAAGTGATTCCTCATGAGAATGACGTGGTTAAAATTAATCTAGGACAACTGCCATAAGATTCAATTATATGACTGGGGTCTGTCTTGTGATCAGATTATGAACTTCAATGTTTTTTGCAGCTATTAAGCAAAAATAATGCAATAAACTTGCATTATTAGTCTTCTCGCTCTTTAGAGTCAGCTCTAACCATAAGATAGAGGCACCTTGAGCCTTTTTTGCTGAAGGCTTCATAAGACCCCCTAGTTGGAATCACAGATATCACTTTGAGGGCAGTCAAGATGTTGAAGTTCACATCCAAACAAGGATGGATGAATACAGAATTCTCTGCACAAAGCCCCCGGCTCCAGTAAAGCACCCAGGTCCCCATACGCCAAGCAGAGACGGGTTTAGTCTCCGTTTGTGTGCTAACGTCCACAGGAGCTTTGTTCTGGCTGCTTTAATGCCGTAAAGCCTGCAACAGAACCATTGACCTTTATGGGCAAGAAAATCCACATTTCGCACAAACAAGCCCCTGGTGATATAGCACAGATCAACGGCTCTATTACTACCAAAACTTACAATAAAATTATGAAACACTTTTCAAATTTTAAACCACCAATTCTTTCAAAAATATTTAAGATCTTAAGATATTTTTCGGTCCTTAAGGCTGTGGTTTTGAGGGTTATCAATAGCTCATTAGCAGATTAGCAGGTAATTAGAGGGGGAAAAAAAAAAAGAAAAAAGCATTTACACCCAGCGTCCATTCCAGCTCACAGTGCATTCATAAACTGTGTCCTGCACTGGTGCTAATTAGATCCTTTGAGGTTTAGTTTTTAGCATGTGAAAGAACCCTGACTGCCACCATGCCAGTCCATATATTTTCTTTCACTTGTACAGTCTCGAGTGATCAACATTCTAAAACTACTGGGCTCAGTTTTGAAAAGAAACGGACACATCTGGATCAAGTTGGGCAATAACAAATTAACAATACATAAATAACAGCTTTACAGGTTTGTCTTTGTTAAAAGGCTTAAGGGATGCAGTTCCCCAACAAAACACTAATAGTCTTGTGACTTCTTTATGCGAGCCAGAAGTCAGTTCTTCATTTTCTGATTATAGACATCTGCCTAGGACCAGTTTTAAACAGTCATAAGAGACTAAACGCAGCACCCACCATGTTTGAAGATGGATGAAGGAAAGGCATGACTTAGTTTAAGATTTGGCCAATCTTTTTCCCCCTCAGGAAGGGAAGATTATAAGGGATCCAAACACAACCCTTATCCATGCTCTGCCAGAAGAGTGCCGCGTCATGGTGCCGTTTCCTGGGTTCCCTCATTCTCATGCACACCTTTGTAAGACGATGCTGTGAGTAGTGGAGGAGATGGGGGGTGGGGCTGTGGGGGGCAGAGACGGCAGCGGCAAGAGAAGCTCGTCATTAGCGGCATTAGTCCTTTCATCCTCTTTGTCATCGCTGTGCAAAACAAACCCTTTTAGGAATCCTTCCACACTGCCTCCTACCTTAGCAGCAGGCGTTCCAGCACAGCGCTCAACTGAAGAACCTGTCTGAGCGATGGGGACTGCTCGGTGCATGCCGCACACAGATAAGTTTATCGCCTGACACAGACATGCAAACACACTCAAAAGGCTCGAGACTCAGGCCTGCCAAGCAACCCCGGCCTATTGCAAGCCGCTCAGCCCTCCACTAAAAACCCCCTCGAAGGAAAGAGGTGCCATGACAATTAAGCAAGTGTTTGAATGATGCATGCAAAAGATTCCAAATCTGGTCCAGGACACACACACAGTGCTGAAGTCTTCTAACAATGCAAGCGCAGACAGGGCTGACACTGGGGATCTACTTCCGCAGATCTGATCTAAGCCTCAGGGCTCCGAAGGAAAGCATGAGTAATTTCTCTGATGGCATTCGCCTATTCAAAATAAATCAGAGGAAATAAACACAGATCAATGAATAATTCCACGCTAATGCGAGGCTCCTACATGCAAACAGAAAAGCAGAAAAGTGTCAGATGCTTTTGATTTAGCAAAGGAATAAAACGGAAACAAAAAAAGAGCGTACTATCATATTCAGACCCTAGGAACGCAATTATTAGTCACTCTGGGTAAGCATGCGCACACACCTTTGATATACAGCTACAGACAGACCAGCACTTTTCCTGAGGTCCTCCGGCCCTGGCCTACAACAGGCTCGCCTCGGGGTGGGAGGCAGCCCCAACCAATGAGACGGCTTGGAAACATTGGCCTAGTGGGCACTCATTACCAACCCAGAACCATCCTCCAGGCCAGACAGCGTGCAGAAAAGGCAAGGTAGCACGAGGAAAAGAAAACAGCCTGGAGGTGGATGGGATGAGGAGAAGATAAAAAAAGAGGGTTGTTATGCACCAGACAAGCAGGAGAGCAATACATTTCAAAGCTAATATTTCTGAGATGTGGTAACGCAAGAAGCCGGAATGGTGAGCGGCCCCAGGGGCTGGCGCTCTGCTGATCTGATCTAACCGGAGATTAAGTGTGGCTCTAATCTGTGCCTCGAGCCACATCGAGAGAAGAGCCACCATCCAAAGGGCAAGTGAATAAGCCACGTGCCAGAATTCTGTTGAGCAACAACTCATTAGCCATTCTTTTACTCCACACTACATTCCTTTTCCTCAGGTCACTTCTTTGCAAGACATTTAACCTTTAAGGATCTGGAACATGTGCATGTGAGAACCTATGGTAACCAAGACGACTCCAAATATAGCTTGCTCCCAGGAGGGCAAAACCAAGAAAACGGTGTCTGATGTGGAATCTCAGTGAGTGCTTAGAATCACTTCTGACCTCTCAGAACTGATGTCCACAAAGGATGTCCTTAACACACTCTAGAGGTGGTTGTTAAAATCATTCCATTCTTTTATGTAATTTTAATTCGGCGGGTGTTCTGGATTGTTTTGGGACTCCATATTCCCCCAATTCATGACAAGAACACATGCCTTCCCTGTTATTCTACTCTGTATGCCCAGTGCACTGGTCTCTACTATAAAAGTGCTTGCACTGAGCTGATATTTGTAAAGGACTTAAGTGTGTTAGTTTAGCATGTCTTCTATGAACACCTATGCTGCGCTGAATGCTCTGTCCAAAGTGCCTTCATGTCTATGCCTCTTTAAAGACCACTGCATAAGTGTGTTCATTTACTCTGCACAGTGTGGCCAAAAAAAAAAAAACCAAATAAAAAAAAAACCACAACAAGCTACAGCAGATATTCAGATCAGACCATGACCAGCTTCCAGTAGAGAAAACAAGAAACAGAAATGAATCTTATCAGGAGCAGGAAGGTGGAATCAGGACAAGTTTTTAAGATGTAGACGAGAGGCTGTAGTGGCTTGTGCCTGAGGCAGCAGCCGTTCTTCACTGTTTAACAGCAGGTGCAACGCAGCCCATATCCTTTGAGAATGGCCTGTTCCCACTTAGAACCATTTGTCTCTGCAGGTGAAGATGCATGATGACCTGACCACCGCAAGATCCCTGGGGGTCCTCCTCAGTCAAACAGGCCCACTCAGATTCTGACTACAGCTGATGGGAAATGGAAGGGTTGGGCTCAGAGAGGCTGAACGTGTAGCAGCCTTGACTGCAACTGTATTAATCAATCACTGCATTTAAATAATCGATAAAGCAAGAGAAAAGCCGTAAGGCCTTAGGACAGAAATCAGACTCCTAAATCACGAGGCAGCTTCTCCCATCTGTCAAGTCAGTACCTGAGGCAAGTTATGTCCGTAATGTACACGCTGTACATCACAGGCACGCCACTCGAGAGAGCACGTCCATTTTTCCCTGTCATTACACCATTAACCAGTATGTTTTCTCTCCCGATCCCCAGCAAGAACACCAAATCAGCCAGCAAATCTATCACCCTCGTGACGGCAGCGGAGACATAATGCTCTCCTTGTCAGCCAAACAAACACTAACAAACAGCTTAAATGAACAATCTATTCCCAGCACACCTTCAGCCGAGCCAGTGTTAATCATCAAGATCATTTACACAACGAACACTCAGATTTTCTGCCAGGAAATATGGGCCTCGGCTCATTTCCGACAGCAGGAAGCTGCTATCTTTAAATCAGTCGCACTTATATTTATGTGTTTATCAGAAAACCACACACCCATCGTTACTTTTACGCTGCCCTTCTAGATGGTTACGAGTTATTCTCTGAGATGCACCCACACTGCCACCTGCTGGAGGACAGCAGTACTGTTTCAGTATTCCACTACAAGCCTCAGAGCAAACACCACACTTCATCCTTTTAAATGCACTCATTCATGTCTATCATTTCTTGTTTTCTCTGGCACTATCTCTAACGCAAACGAGGAGCTGCAGGGTAACACCCATGCCATGCGATGCTTCATCACCCTCTTCAATTACAGACGTGCAAACAGCGGCCGGTGCATGTGACTGTGTTTGTCAATCACAGCAATTAATAACAGGGGCCTGACCTCCTCCGCCACGTTACGACACAAACCTCACTCACGCAGCTGCCTCTCACAACA
>JBBPCY010000142.1:12262622-12274872 GCA_037974405.1 Brachyalestes nurse | reverse complement strand
GTGGGAAACGTGGTTGGTTGGAGTCAGGTTGGGTGGGGGGGGGGGGGAGAAAAAAAAAAAAAAAAAAAAAAAAAAAAAAAAAACATGGTTGAATAGATCCTAGTTCAAAGACCTTCGACTCAGGTCTGTGCTTACGACTCCAAGAGCTTGACCAGGATTAAGGGACCACCGAGGGGAGGGAAAAAAAAAAGAAAAGAAAAAAAAAATCAATACCGCACATTACATTCAAACCATTAATCTATAACACCCTCCCCCCCTTCACCTTGAGCCTGTACTTAGAGGCAATTTCTCAGAGTCCAACGAGTGCTTGAATCCTGAGTTCCGCTGAAGGTAGCTTCAAAAGCAATCTACAACACAAGGCCAAAAGATCTTCAACTTTCTGGTAAATCTTAACCTCTGGACACAAAGCCTTGGTAGAAGTGAAGAATTTTGAGCTGAAGACGCAACTCCACAAATACTGTGGTAGATCAGTTTAAAGGAGCAAAGGTGCTCAAACACTAACAGCAAAGGGCCTTGAGAAGTTTTTGCATAAAAAAGGGAGAAATATAAAATGAGGTTCTCCTTGCAGGCAGGACAGAGGATTAAATCATGATCCTGCGAGAATAATTTCAGGTCATCCCAAACACTGCACTGTAATAAGGCTCGTTTTCAGGTTCGCTATATTGCAGCTATTATACAGACTAATGAAGAGCCATGGGGCTGAAATAGACCCAGAGATAAATTTCCAAAACAGGTAGTACTTTGGACTGAAATGAGGAAAAGAGGCATAGCCATAAGTTCTGATATAAATTATGGAAACGACACAGCTAGTCTTTCTGAAAAGAAAGTCGACACAATCATGAGCACATAATAGTGTAACAAGGATCTGTTTTTACACGTCGTCTTAATTTAAACTATAGCAAGTATTCCATCAGCTGACCTGGCAACCCGGTCAGCTCACTGCTCAGAGCCAAGAGGTCCATAAGGACAAATTAGACCTATTCATCCCTCCATGGAAAGCTTGGCAAGCCTCAATAAACTGACAAATCCATCCTATTAACTTCGAAAATACCATTTCATTTATCCATCAACGTGTTCAATGCCTCCTTATTTCCAATGTGTGGGACTTGTAGACAGTAAATAACGACCACAACCTCAGGGAGTCAAACGTAAGCCATTCATGCCCAGAATGAGCACCAAAGGCTCGGCTTGACTCTGAGCTGGCAGGGTTTCTGTTCTCTTAGCTCTAGCTGAACTGGAAGCTTGCCATTTGATTATCAATAACACTGACAGGCCCTAAAAAAGGCACAGGGGCCATTAGGCAATACTCCAGGAGACTGAAGGCCCAACACAAGCTCCAAAAAAACACCAGACCTCATGTGACCTCATGGGCCAAGACTTTACCCAGCTAAACCTACACCCACCAGTTGGAGTACTGCACATATACAGACACAAACACACACATCCAGAGCCAATAACAAAGTGTAAAACTAGTTTTCACACAAAAAGAAAAAAATCTATTGTATACAAAAGCTATACTATGAAGTGGGCCAGAGTGAGGTTCCGTCCTCTCCAGGTCTCTCGCAGTTTATCCCACAGCTCTTTTGTCATGGCCTGTTTCTGCATGCTTTTACACAGCGGAGAGAATCTGCTTCAAAAGCATAAAAAACAGGGCCACCTCCCAGATGCCATGGCGGGGCCCCACTGTGAGACATGGACAGTGAGCATGTTTGCAGCCCTCAGGAGGCCTGTTTACACGGGTAATTAGCTTTGAGGTGACACTACAAAATCTCAGAATTAATGCCACACAGCGGAAAGCCTAGGGCCTCTCAGCCCCAGGAAACAGCTACATTCATACATTTTATATATACACATATACTAGAAAAGCCACGGTACTTTGCAGCCTCTGAAGTGGATTAGGAAATCAGTCAGTCCTGAGGATACTCTCTCTGTGTAGAGTTAATATAATCCTGTATTTAACCACATGTAAAGCATACTTTAACATCAGTACTGTAATGTGAACATTACATTGGTTCAGCCATTTTGTATAAATTCTTATTTTACACATGCAATGTTTTAACTTTCCCATGGTTCTAAAACGGCCAAAACCAACTCTGAAAAGCAAGCTGAGACATTTAACATCAACAGTTAATAGAAGCAAATCCCTGTCCTCTTTGAAATCAAGCTCATAAGGTGACAGTCAATAGTAACGAGTGCAAGAAACACATTTAGCTGATATCAGTTTTCTTAACCAGTCTAAAGTAAATCTAAAACCTTAACCTATAAAGCCAGTGTTTTAGAGAGGTGGGGTCTTTGTGGTTTTTAACATGATGAACTTGATGTTCACAAAATCGTGCAAGTTAAACAGCTCAATTGATTTTACAGCACAAAACTAAACTGCGCTGGCTTGAGGACTGACAGACTACATGTGGGAGATGTCTCTGCCCAATGCTGAAAGGAATGTGAGGAAACAATATGTCAAGTCTACACTCGTGTAGATGCCCAGCCACAGCTTAGCCCCAGGAGCCCGTCCTTCCTCCTGAGCTGCACAGGCGGAGCCTCAACAGAGGCAAGGTCACAGGTCTGCCGTCAGCGCAGATCCAAACTGAGAGTGGAGTGCTGAGTGCTGGTCCCACATGTCCCTCTGTCAGGCACACTAAGCCTCCAAGGCACACAAGGGAAGAGGTGTCTTAGCACTGAGGGAACAGAGGGGAAACTTGACCGTATCAGGCCGTTAACTCACTGATGTAACCGGGTCTCTCCCCAGATCACTTTTCTGCTTTAAAATATAATCACTAAATTAAAGAACCAAACACCAATTTCCCACATTTTTCTTAAGAGTTTTTGTACTGTGTCAAATTCTATTTAATTTCTTTTTTATAGCACTTTTTTTTTTACAACCAATGTTGTCACAAAGCAGCTTTACAGACACCAGGTCTGAGCCCCTAGGCGACAGAGGTGAGGAAAACTCCCTAAGCTGCAGGAAGAAACCTCAGAAGGATCCAAGACTCAAAAGGGGAAGGCATCCTCATCTGGTCAACCAGACGAGTGAGAACGAGCTGTCTAAAAGGAGCCCAGGACTGAAACACTCCCTGTAACTTCAGCCTGCATGGGTGGGGCAAAAAGGTCTGAATAGGTGGGTATATGTATAAATGAGTTGTTTACAATGACATCACAAAAAACTCATTCAAAACAGATTGGTTTTGCAGTTTGATCTCTATATATGGACTGTATGGATCAGAGGGTGATCGGTACATTTTGAATGGTTACATACTAGTATATCTGGAAAAAAAAAGTTTACCATAATACGGGCACTATGAACCGAAAAACTATTAAATCCCTAAAATTATGGTGGTCTATGGTGACTGAGACCCTGACTCTGAGCTACTAGAAGTAACACAACCAAGCAGAGTTTTATGAATAGCAAAGCATCTTATTCTGAGGCCTCAGCAGCTGGTCCTGGTTGCTTCTCGCTGCCATGGACTCAACCCTGGAGACGCTGTGGCAGTCGGCCATTTGAGATCGCTCAAGGACACTCCGCACCTTGCTCCTGCTTTATTTAGTGCTCTCCTCACACTTGCCTGCCTCTTTTTTAGCACCCTTTGCCGCAACACAGTCATCAATCTCCTTTACTCCTGCTTCAGAAGTGCCGGGAGTTTACGGCGAATCAAGTCCTGCTCTGGCACTATTAATCCACACTTGGGAGCCGAGCGCTGCTGTTCTCCCGCTCCCCAGGAAGCCATCAGGGCAATCTTTCTGCCGCCGCAACACTCGCCTTCCGCAACTTACACACCAGACACATGTGCCGGGTTGGATGTCATTAATGAAGCTTCTAGCACTCATCTGGTTAACGGAAATAAAAAAGCATAAGCGTCGAAAATCAGGCCTTTTCTTAAAAAAACTGATTGTAAAGCCACTCTAGAAACTTCAAACTATTCTGTCCTTCAAACACTAACACAGACACCAACTAAATGACTTTGGGGTGCGCTGCTATTAGCGCCAACTGATCAGCTTTCTAATGGAGAGGGCACCAGTTTTAAAAGATAGCAGATGCTAATCCTGAATGATCTGTCAGTCTATATGAAATCTGCAATCATATTCAATTAATATAGAGGGGGGAAAAAATGGGAACCCTTGTGGAATATTCATCAGCAGCTAAAGTTAATCATGATGTTAGTTAATCGAGGGGGAATTCAATTGCACTATTTAGCATCTGATTGACCCAGAGGAGTCAGAGCTCCTCCTCTCTGCTCATCCGTACAACCCCCAGCAGCTCTGGCACAGTTAACACGCTGCCTCTAGAGGTCTGGAGAAAAAACACAAACATCTGGCTCTGTAATGAGCTAGAGTGACCGCCCTCCACCTCGGTCAGCACACGCTTTGCTGTCAGTTGAATGGCTAATCACTCTAGGACCTGCTCTTCTCAGGTTCTTCTCAGACTATTTAAACACGCTCAGAAACTCCAAAAGGAAGAGGCCAAGCCCAAAAGGGAGTCCTTGCACCTTTTTCAAACTACTTCACTGAAGGGGGAAAAAAAAATAATCATGATTGCTACTACTATATCTAAAAAAGTATTTTAATAGCTCTCACAGTTCACCATGTTTCAGACAGCCTGACATCTAATCCTGCTGTTCGGAATTATAGGCTATGAGGAAATGTGTGGACAAATCTCCAGTAGACCAACTCTGCCCCCAGGTGGCAATTTTCTTCAACTGCAGACATCGCAGCCCGTGGCTTGTAAAAGAACTGCAAAAAGCTCTTTCCAGCATTTTCCTTTGTGGTATGTCTAGTGCCTTAGGCCAGATAACAGCACTTAAATCAGTTCAGGAGAAACAATGGAATCAGACGGGAAATCAGGCTGCTGCCTGCTAAAGCGATAAAGCTGTACCTGAAAGTTCGTTTTACCAAAAACGCACAGAGTTGCATATATCACAGCTTACGGTTATCGCAAACCAACATTTGCAAAAGACTACTTAGACAATAGGCTTGGGAGGTGTGTAACATTTAGTCTAGGAGGCAGTGGTTTGAGCTTATTTCAGCTTCTAAAACTCAAAAGCACAAAGAGAGCGATCCCTGGTGAATTCAAATGATCCGAATCCTGAATGTATGTGCCCACACACTAAACCCCTTTAGACCTGCTGGAAACGCTGCCGTGCTCCTGTTTTTGATACAAGTGCCTTCATGTCTAATTGGTTTGGGATCTGTTTGCATCTTACCTGAAAGGTCAAAAAGTGAAGCAAAAAAAAAGTTTCACTTAGCGAGGGAAAAGGCAGAAAAAGCAGCAAAAAAAGAGCCAGCTAGGATTTGTAGAGCTCTTTGATTAAGCTGCTTACCTACCACGATGCAGCTGTGGCTAATCCACCTGCTTTAAATGTCGAGGCTATTTGTAGTCATTCGAAAACTTTGGGGACGTCTGCAAAGCGGAGCATTGTCTAACAGTGAAAAACACTGATCTTTGCAAATGCATAATTAGCAAGCAATCTAAAATGCAACTGATTGGCCCAATCAAGCCTGTCCATCAATTCTATAGCCAATCAAGAGCCTACATTGCTTTGATAACTTTACATTATAGACAAGGTCAGAGAAAGATAGTGTCAGTGCTTGTCTAAGGGTCAGCAGAAGGGGGAGTCATTCCTCTCGACTGAATGCCAGCACCCCTTAATAAAACAGAACCTAATAGTTAACAGAGGCAGGCACTTGAGGGAAGTGGGTGTTCAGAGTGCTGACAGTGGAGGGAATACACAGCTGCTGAGCTGACAGCCCCACAAACAGCATCACTAAGACTCCCCAAAAGCAGAGCCAACATATGGCAGTCACTTCTGTTCATACTTATTACACCCCATCAACAGGAGGTCCTGATGCTAATTTTAGGGTTATGAAAGTGCTGCAAGAAAATGACAAGCCAATCTGCTCAGAAAATGTGTAGATTATTCAACAAACGTACAGACGTTTAGGTCTCTTCCAATTGACAAATTCATACTACACCAGTGTCCTGAATGTGTGTTGGAACATAATTAAGATTTAGAAATAAAGAAATGCTGATTTAAAAAGGCAAACCGCAACAGTTTTGGCTCTTGCAGGACGTTTGGCCTCGAGTAACTTGTCAGGCTCTAATTCGATCATGAACAAGTTCAATTCCCAGAAATACCTGCCACCAGATATGGCCGATGGTCAGTGAATAAAAACAGGTGAGAAAGGCGGCCTTGTTTTCCACTCAAATCAGGAATGTACTAGACCACAGAAATAGAACTGAGAAGTTAGAGCCAAGTAATCAATAATGACAATAGAGAAACTCATAAAATAATTTCACTTGGGTTGGCCAGTATTCCACACAGTATTGCCACACTTAATGTTAGCAAGCAGTCTACAGACCCAAACAGTGCACCACACCACAGAACATGTTTGGGGTGCATGCTTGAAAATAAAACAGAGGGAAACCGTAAGTGCCTGGTGTGGGACTGTCAGGAAGCCAAAATTAAACCTGCTCTTTCACGTTAGCTAAGCAAACAACTTAGCTTGCAGGTGAAAAGTGCACCCCAGTGCAGGCATGGCTCCAGCTCGCTGAGGCTAAAATGACACTCGTTTCAAGACTAAAGACTCCTATCCTATGTAAAAGCACAATGTCAAGTGGGTGGCAGTAGAGTGACAGTTGAAAACATGTTTTGAGGTGCGTGTGCCTGTTAGCTGCCGCTGAGTCACGGTCGTGTCGTTATTCTTGAGGCAACTTCTGGCTTACTTCTCCCCCCCAATCTTTTCAGTGCACATCACCTCCAATAGGTGAGCTCCCACATCACCAATGAGTATAGCTGAACGGTAAATGGGTGGTATGTGTTTATTCGACAATTTACCAGAATATTTGTGCAATAAAGTATATAATTTCAGTCTTTACAATGTTGAAATACTGTCATTCATTTCTAAATACTGCTGTGTTCCTTATTACCATTATACTGCTCAATACTAAATTAGGCTGCCTACTTGAAAAACAAGCAACATTACTAAACTGAGAAAGGGAAATACTAGAAAGGACTTGAGGCCTGCACCTGTGGAAATCTGTGCATACAAGTGTTTATTTAATATGAAAAACAGCTGATGAGTGAGATGTTGAACCTTTAAAATTCCAGGGTTGTGATTCTAACACCAAATTAGAAACATTCCTTTTGTTTCTGAAAGAAGTGTAATGAGTTCTCAAGAGCTAAATGGCCGAAAACCGAAACCCGAAAGAAATTATTATTAAATTATTAAAAGTAAAAATGTTACAAAACTATGAAAATATTTATTTAGCATTCAAACAATGCACAATATAAAATAAAATCTGAAATTAAATATTTTACTTGGCCCCACTCATGAATAGCCTAAATGCAAGACAGCTGAAATATTATACAATTAAATATCTTCTCTCATAAAACTAGTGAATTCAAGTGCATTTTAAGAAAAAGCCGGTCTCAAACTTCAACGCAAATGTCGACAGAACAGTGAGTGTGGAGCATTTTCACCGGTCTGCTCATCACAATGCGAAGACAACCTAAAAATTTCCTCCAAAACCTTGAAAAATTAACTTTTTATTTACAAGCTGCCAGAAAATGGGGAGAATTTTTTGCCAGGCAAGGCCTGACCCCGTCTAACCCGAACTCACTTGCATTCTTAGGTGGACTATCTCAGAAACATTAAAAAGCTCTACACGCTTCTTGGATAACTTTTGCTGTAGTTGATGCTTCAATTCTGTTGCTACAGAATGCCAGCCTTCCTCAAATAAAGAGTCTTCCTGCTATCAAAGCACACAAAGTTTGACACTGAACGTGACGAATCCACTACATTAAAATCTCTCATTACAAAATAAACCCAAGCCCGAAGTTCATGGCCCAAAGCCCAGGCCCAGAAGTTTGCAGGTTGGGGTACGGCAGAGGTCCAGTGTGTGCTCAGACCTCCATAAACAAGGAATAACTCAACTCCCTGCTGCACAAATGAACCCTTCACCCTGCGTAGCTCAGAGGGGTTCGATTAAAAGGTGAGAGCCTTCATTGTTTAAAGTCCTTCAAGTTGCCCAGAGCTGTATTTCCCAGCTACCCGCGTACCTCACTCAACTCCACAGCTATTCATCAGACCCTACAGGAGTTTAAAACGGGCCGTTAGAGCAGAAGAAGAGCTGAAATGTCCAGGAATGAGAAAGTACCAGGGACGTTCCTCCAGGAGTCCTGTGGTTAAAAAAAGCCCTCCAGGGCAAAGTGACAAACAGGACAGCTCCATTACATGATGTAATTTATTTCACTTCTGTGCACATTCTATCAAGTACAGTCAAGTGCAAAGGTTTGCATGTCCCTCTTTATTTTCCAAGTAAAAATGGGTGCATGTTCTTCCCAGAGAGCTAGCTTAACCATGGTGAATTTTTCTGCCCAGTTCAAAATATTGGAAAATAATTAAACAGTTTTATGTATTACCTTTGTTCCCAGTATATCAAATTATGGTGTGGTATGCTCATTTAGACTCCCAGACATGGATAACTGTGGAATCTCCTGGGATTTAACTAAAAATCCCCTGATAATAAGGCCAAGAAAACCATCTCATTAATTCACTGTGTTTAATTACCGTGTTTTAATTACACTTTACATGCACTGAAGCACTGGAGGTTCAATAAGAGGTTCAATATGTACATTTAAGTACATCAGTTCCATTCCATCTATTCCTTCCATCCATCCATCCATCCATCCTCTACCATCCATCCCTTTCTTCCATCCAACCATCTACCCATCCATTCCTTTCTCCCATACATTCATCCATCCATCTATCCATTTCCTTTTATTCTATCCATCCATTCAAGCTGTTATTTCTAACCTGGGTCGGGGGGCGGAGAAACATCCTGGACAATGGAGAGCCTTTTGATGTACATTTTTAAAGTTCCTTAATATTATGTCAATTATTACGTTAAGTCATTTTTACTTTCCCTGAAAGGTTTCTGAAAAATTGCTGAAAGTCCCAGATGAGGCAGGTGTAGCAGAGCTGAACCACACTGACAGCCTTCAGCATCATTTGTCATGTTTAGCATGAAAAATGTGGGCTGCATATCAATGTAGCAGAAATGCCTTCAATCCGTTTAGACCAAAAAGATTCCTATAATGGCTGTTTCAGATTCCATTAACGGCAGGATTTTGATTTTAAACTCCAGCTTCCCCATTCTAGATGTATTTTCTTAGTCCTTTACTATTACTTACACACACACACACACACACACACACACACACACACACTATATATCTGGCTGGGTTTCGCGGGGGTCAAAGGTAACAGGATGCCTTGAGATGGTTTTCTTGGCCAAAAGTCCCCGTGATAGTCGAGACCTAGAGCATGGACAAAAGTAATGGGATGCCTGACCATTACACCAACAGGACTTTAATGACTTTAATTACAGAAATATTTGAACTGTAACTGTGTGGCTGTGTTAAAGGGAATACTGCAACATCACGATTAAAAAATGTAATCCTTGGTCAACATATATATATATATATATATATATCAGTGGTGGTCAATATTTTTGGTGAAACAAATCCCCGGCGCGCGCCGTGAAACAATCTCAGTACCTCACCGAACCCCGGGCAGCTTGATTTTCTTACCCTAAGTACCTACTTCACCTCCATGTTCTGCTGTTGCTGCCTCACATTCTGATGTATCTTCTCTCTCCTGCTCTTCCCTCAATCTCCTCATAGTTAGTGTTAAATCACTACAAAATATAAAAAGTATTTTATTGTACATATCTTACAGACATATAATAGTAAAAAAAAAAAAGGACATCAAATGGACACCTGTTTTCATGACAACTGATGCTTGCCTTTATATAAGTTAATATCAGTTGTCGTAAAATGCTTAAAAGGGTGTCATAGCCTTACCAATGGTGCACCATTAAATCACATAAAAATAACAATCTTAATATTATCAAAAGTCCTGGATAATTGTCAGGCCTCCTCTGAATGCTCTCAGGGCTCTCCTCTGAATTCTAACTGTAAAAAATACAACATTATATACAGCTTGATAGCAATTGGTTGTACTTTTTGACTTAAACAACCGTATGAGATGTTTTCTAGCATTTTTTTTTGGTATTTTACATATTTGTTCCCATTTCCTCTGTATTTCTCCTCATGCTCTAAAAGCCCATTACTCTAGCTATGACCTCGTTGTATTTGGCACCTTTGCCGTTGTGTTCATTAATTGGAATGTGAACTAGATGGTAGAGATATGAAACACTTTTAGAAACCAAACACTGAGTGTGTTCCTGTTGCTCAGGATGGATGTTTTTTCTACAGTCTTAAGAAGAAAAAACATCCTATTTCTGGGCAAGGCCAACTGAAGTGACACGTTTTACCACACAACCACACAACCCAATGTCCTGACATTGCGGAAAAGTCAAGGGAAAGTTCAATACGAGTTTTTTTTAGTTTTTTTTTTTTTGCTGGAGTAACTGGTGAAGTTAATTATGCCACTAAAAGGGCTGATCGTCAGCAGTCTACTGTAGAAGATCAGAGAGAGCATGCCTTTGTTCTCTCCTTAATTAGCATCATTCTGTGTTTGTGTGTGTGTGTGTGTGTGTGTGTGTGTGTGTGTGAAAGAGAGAGAGAGAGAGGGATGGAGAAAAAGAGAGTCTCCCTGATAAAGCACCTGTTCTTTTCTGTTTCTTCAGAGGACCCCGTTGCTGTTCTTCTGAATTTCGAAAATAACCAAATTAATAAAGAATAGTTTGCTGCAGAACATTCCTGCAGCTTCTGAGGCAATGTAGAATGAGACCATTATGGAAGATCATCCTTGATGAACTTTTAAGAACCTATACGTGTTTCTTTAGGGAACCAAAATCGCTCTTCTGTGGAATTCTCCCAGCAAAATCTAGAATGTTGTGGGAAAAAAAAAGTCTGAATTTAATTTCTGACCTTCTAGAACTTTCAGGAACCTTTGCATGTTCTGGGATGCAGACCTGTCAGTTACATTCAGAAACTGCTGGTTTTATATTTGGTGTCATGTTGACTTAGATGGAAAGTGAGCTGTCATTTCTTTACAAGGTTCTGAAGCAACCAAGGTCCTAAAACAACCAAAGAACAAACTTACGGTTGACAGTTGAATCCCACAGACTGGTTCTAGAACTTCCAGAAATTCTGACTATTGGCTCTGAGATGATAGTTTTTGTAAGATCTAGAATAAAGGACTTTCAGTTTCACAGAAAAGTGACCACCTCAGAACTGTAGCTACAATCTTTACATGGTTCCACAGAAGAACTATGTTTCTTCCCCCCCAAAAAACAAAGAATTTTTGTAAATGAGATGTGTGTGTGTGTAAACTCATGCATCTATGGAACCTTCCCATAATGTTCGAGGAACCTTTATATTACATAGAAGTTCTTTACTCATAAATTTCTTCAAACATGATTCCTTAGTGAACCAAAAAAGGTTCTTCTGTTGCACCACTCTTACAAATAATGGCGACCTAAATGATGCCATAGAAGGAGCTCTTTCACTTCACTAAGGAACCATGTTTGAAGAGATGTGTGAGTAAAGAACTTATATGTAATATAATGTTCCAGGAGGATAATATGATGGTTCTTTATTCACAAATCTCTTCAAACATGGTTTCTCAGGGAAACAAAAGACGTTATTCTATGGTATCACTCTAAAAACATTTAGGGCACCTTTATGTGTAACTGTGGTGGCAATTCTTCAGTTTAGCTGAAGAAATCATGTCAAAAAAACAGGTTCTGCTTGTTTCATACAGAAGTGAATCCACTGGAGAAGTTACTCTCAGTGTTCTGTGTTTCAAGACAAGAGGACGTGATTTACAGCTTCTGAAATGATGAGGGCAGCAGGTTTACAGAGTCTCTCTCTCTCTCTCTCTATCTCTCTCTCCGTTAGTGGAGGTTCCTTCTGAATCCATACAAGCTGTAACTGAGCTTCGGATAAACACAAGAATACTTAAAAACGTGAAAATGTGAGGAAAGAGAGAAACATAAAAACACTGGTGCTTTTGCCTTTCTGTACTTTCACGCTTCTCCTCAGAAGACAAAATGGTGTTAAAACAGACACTATGAGAGAAAGAGAGGCAAAGGAAAAGAGAGGGGGGAGTTATAGACAAAGAGAGAAAATGTGAAACAGAAAAGGAAAAATGAGAGAGAAAAGGGCAGAGAAAAGAAAGAGAAAGAAAATAGAAGAACCAAGTGAGAGAGAATAGAGAATGATAGAGAGCTAAAGAGAGAGAGAGAGAGAGAGAGAGAGAGAGAGAGAAAGAGAGAGAGAGAGAGAGA
>JBBPCY010000142.1:12226450-12262522 GCA_037974405.1 Brachyalestes nurse | reverse complement strand
TTCATATTAATTTATGTATACACAACAATCTAATTGTTTGAACAGTTGCAAAAGATATTTATTTTTGGTTTTTTTAAATTGGCATGTTGAAAAACCTTATATGTCATTGAACCATATATATATAATAATCTTTCTAACATTTCAGTTGAGATAAAAAGTCAACATACATAGAGATATAATGTCACATGTAATTAATGTAATATTGCTATGTTTCCAATTAAACTGGGTGTAACCTGTTGAGCACTAGTTGGTACTTGTAGATTGTGGTGTAGTGTGAGAGCAAAAAAGTAAACATGGTAGGTGGGGCAACACCTTTACAGAAAGTCAAAGGTTAAGCACTTAAAAGATGATAAGCTTCGATGAACCACCTTCTCTTATAACTAGGTTTTCTTGTGTTCTCACATCCCGTAACAGTTGCTGCTACTCACCACTATATGTGCGGAGGTGATCTTGACCAGGCAGTCGAAGAACAATCCTTTGGCACCACAGAACACACAGTGAAGACTCTCTGGATATAGGACATCCTGTCGGTCCTCCTGGCTCACGAGACCTTTTACAAAAAGCTGAACGAAATTCAATAAGACATAATAAGAATCTACCCAACCACACATTACGGCAAAAAAGGTAAAGGGTGGTAAAGGGTGGGTGATGCAACAAGGAAGGATGATATCATTAAACATGAAGAACGTTTCACAAAGTGTATATATATATATATAGAACGCCGGTACAGTGACAGTACCGGCGTTCTGCAAGGACATCTGACACGGGACCGCTAGCTAGCATGCTAACGCTAGCTAACATGGTTAACGCTAACACTGCAGGAAGTCGCCCTGTCGCGGCTTAAACTGTTCCCTCTCAGACGGACACTTAAATTTGCCAGAAAATTAAAGGTATCAGCCTTTGTTTTGTTTATTTGTCGTGTTGACTGTTAATGTTACAGAGAACTTTTAATAAAAGTTGCTCAGAGTTGCACACCTGTGTTCCTCCGCTGCGTGTGATGACGTCATCAAACTACTAGTCGATGTGACAGACTATTCTGATCGACTAGTCAACTTAAAAAAATCTGGAGTCGTTAATGCCTATATATAGATTCTATCGTTGATGTGCCAAAAACTAATCTGTCAGGTGAACTGATTCCTCACTGGAACTTTCAAGCTGTCATAAAAGTTAAAACAAAAATCTACAAGTCCTAAAATCTGCTTTACAAAAAGACGTTTGGCTGGTTTTTGATTTCCATTATGTAGGCATAAATTATACATTTCACATACCACATGACAGAACACAGGAACGGGGAATGAGGAGTTATCTTTTCATATCTGTGCAACTCATACAGGCTATGTGAAAACAAGCCAGAATGTCTACAAAAAAAATATATAAAAATACTAAGCGCCATCTGTTGCTTAATCTGGTTGCTTAATCTAGGCATAACGTATATGATGAAGTTATTTTCTGGTGTACTCAGTACAAGCGAATACAGATTACAGCAATGAATAAATGTGATGGAACTCAAAACTCTTGTTGTGGAATCTTATGGGTATAAAGGGCAAACTAACTAGGCTAGACACATGCTGCTTAAGCTGGAGTGTGAGAGAAACTCCTTCAAACACCTCCAGGCAGCAGCACACAGGGAGAAGCCTTCCCGCTGAAGGCTGGAAACTGGCAGCCATTAGAAATCAATGAGCTATGCAATTGTAATTTTGCTTGCAGCTTTTCTTAGGCAACATCCTAAAACAAAATGTGCAACCTTGAGCATGAAAGTAAACAAACAGAACCTGCCTGTGAGCATAAAGCTCTGGTGCAGTCTTTCCTCAAAAGCCCAGACTGGTGCAGCATGAACTGCGTATGTGGCTTTCAAACCATAAATATAGATAAGGGGGAAAAAGGTCAGAATAAACTCCACTTAAAAGTGCCGGCTCCACACTGATGTCTGAAATCTTCTGCTTTTTATAGCAGTGACGTCCTGCAATGCGGTAGGGCTGGGCTATCTGCCGATATTTACAAAAAAAATTCATTACAGATATGGATGATACTGGAAGCATATCAGTATTGTAAGATACTTGCTTGAAAACATAATATTGACACTGCACAGATGTTTAGATCTTTCCAAGCGATATTAGGACGAGCAGAATGTTTAGGTGACTCTGGAATACTGTTTTACAATGCCTTTATTGGTGCCTGTTTAAGCTTAAATGTACATTTTATATATTAAAGTTAGATTCTAATCTAGATAGATGACCAATTTTCCTCAATTTGCTAACATTTTTGCTAACTGCCAATAAAGTCACGTGTGAACAATGTGAAATTCTCTCTGTATTTAACCCATTCAGCAAGTGAAGCAGTGTGTGTGGACGGTACCATACTCAAGGGTCTCTCAGTGGTGCCACTAGCAGTTCTGGGATTCAAACCCACAACCTTCTGATTGCAGGAGAAACTCCCTGGCAGCTGATAGCCTAGCGGTTAGGGCGTTTGCCCTGCAATCAGAAAGTCGTGGGTTTGATTGCCAAGACTCCGAGGTACCCTGAGCTAGGTACCGCCCCACACACGGCGCCCCGGGCGCTGTGTTCCTGGCTGCCCGCTGCTTCACTTGGTGAATGGGTTAAATATAGAGGAAGAATTTCGTGCTGTTTACACTGTGCTGTGGTGTGTTCATGTATGACAGAATGGCCACTTTCACGAACCGCCACCACCAAATTTTGTTTCAGGCCCCACTGAGCCTTCACGAGTATTGATTATTATACCATTGAACCAACACCAACAGATTTGTAAAAAAAAAAAATACTGGATATAGGCACTGGTCCACAAATCCAGCATTATTGCATCCCTAGCTAAAAACAGAGTATGATTGGTCTAGGGTCTCTCAACGGGATTTAGTAAAGACCAGTGTTTGAAACACTGAATACTCATCTGTACTTGTTACAGTATTTTTACATAGCTCTATTTGTCTGTTACAACTGTGGAACTGCGACAATTTCTTGAAGCATCATATGTTTATACCGTATCACTCACTCCTGCAACATTATGAAAATATCATTTTAATATTTTGTCCAGTTTTCCTGCTACCTGGCCATGTTTATGCATGTTTTTGTCTGGTATACTGGCTTTCCTTTTCTCATCATAATCCATTCATAAAATAATATTAAAGAGCACTAAACCTTAATGTTTTTATCAGGATATTACTGAGAGGTGAGTACTGTGATTAATGTAACTGGAAGCATAATTCATTGGCAGCAACATTTCCAAGACTGCTGGACTTCACAAATCATAATTAAACAAGTCCACTCTAATAATCAGCAGGAGTACCAAATCACGAGATTATCTTTACACTTTCAAAATCAAATTTTAGGCAATTAGGTATAGCAAACGGGGTTAACATGGTTTACTCTCAAAAGATTTATTTTTACACAGGCCTAAATCAGTCCTCACCCAGAGACAGGACCACAACAGCTTGAGGCAATATAATTATCAACAATCTGAAGGTAATGACTGAGCACCTCCGGAATTCAGACTAATGGCAAAAAAATCTTGACTACAAACTGTGAAAAGGGGTCAGATACAGTGTAAAGAATCTGTGTGTTGTCTCATCATCGTTTTTGTGACTCAAAATAGAAGACTGGTGAACTTGTGACATTGGATAGAGGTTTGGCTAAGATTCGTTCAGTAACTCAAGCATAGTGGCCAAATATCAAATGACTGGGTAGAAGCAGAACAATCACAACTGATTAAAATAAATCGGTGCCTGTGGAGTTTAATCATCAGTAACAGGCAGTAAAGCTACGGTCAAGTTACTGAAGTACCGGTTGAATGAGTCTAAAACTTGTGTATTTACCTAATACACAGACGTGATAATCACTATTGTATCAGGTGCTAAAGGTCCCATAAATAAAATGTATGTCTATGTATGAACAAAATCTTACTCGTTAAATGTAACTTAACAGGAAAACATTATTTAAAATTTTTACATTAACATTGAAAGTTAAGTCATTTTTGGATCAGTCCATGTCATGCAATTTTGAATCCATGCAAATGACAAACGCCATTTTCAAACTATGAAAAGGAAAAAAAAAGACAAGTAGGAAAAACACTAGGGCTGAAATGATTATTCGAGTAACTCGAATAATTTGATTACAAAAAATGATCAAGGCAAAATCTTTCCCTCGAGGCTTCGTTTAACTTACGTCACCAAAGTCCATCTATTTAAAATGCCTCTGCTATCGTATTACTCCCGCTTTGTAGACTACTGCACAGCTCCGGTATCATAGTTTTACAGAGACTGTTGTAACTGACGTTAATTTCAAATATTTAAGACGCCGCGTTTATTTTGTGCTCTATGGAAATGGCGGAAAAATCAAGATCCCGGTGAGCGTAAAAGGCAGAAAATGTCTGGGGTGGGACCATTTTACACTGCGTAAGGCAGTGTAGCTGCCAGTGCTAGCGTGCTTGTACTGTTTTTAGTCGCTAATTATAACTTAACAGTGAGTTAACTTAATGTTTTGGAATTTGGACGATTATTAAACATTATTAAAAATTATTTCCATCGGTCTACAATATCATCGGCCCACAGATGAGAGATGTTTCAGTATGGAGTTTGGCGAGCGCCTTCTCTGCATGTGTGGCATGTTTAGCTCAGCCCCTCTCTCCGTCACTAGCACTAGTGTAAAGTTTACATGTGTGAAGTGTACATTAGTTATGTATCTGACGGAGAAGGTTTCAGAGTTAGAGGAGCGCATCCAAACCTTAACTGGGGATAGGAGACAAGAGTCAAGAGTCAGGTGTGTTCCTAGCCAGTCCAGATGCCTTAGGGGAAGACAGCTTGCCCCCAACTCCGGCTCTAGAGCCCCCACAAAGTGCTTGCCCACGGAGCAACAGAGTGCGGAGGTTCGCGTGCCGTTACTCCAGTTCCCCAGGAAGAACAGCTTCATGCTTGGTCTCGTTGAAAAGGTCTCCTGGAGATCTGTCAGCCTGTCGAGTTTAAAGTGGCTGAGTGCTTGCCCCGTGGAGCAACGTGGTTTGGAAAGAACATGCTTATTTCATGTTGCATAACACATACTGATAGATATATTGATATAGTTGTTTAAAAAAACAAAAGTATGATTAATCGTTGAAAAAAATCGACAGAACACCCGATTCCAAAAATATTCGATAGTTGCAGCCCTAAAAAACACAGACAAGGCTTTGTTCTAACAATGGTATATCTGATGTGTGTGAGGGGAGCTGCTAAGCAGCAGAACACCGCAGTATAATCTTTCGTCAACAAAAAGAATAAAGCCATTATAAATGTTTTAAACACTCATACCAGCACCTACATCTGGGAACATGGTCACTAAATAATACTGCAATATGTTTAAGCTTTTTCACACTCAATATTTTGATATGTTCTCTATACTGCTCAATTACATCCATTAAAGCATACAAAGACTAGTATCAGAATGATACTAGTAGTCCCTGCAACATATGTCTGCATTAAAACACTCGTGTGTGTATTGCTTGGTGGCTTCAATTTTTCAATTTTAAACTTATGAAAAAAAGGAAAGTCACCATGAACACTCGCCAAAGCGAGTGTGTGATGTATATTTGTGAGATTTTACTTCATTTGTCTCAATGAGAGGGCGAGAGCCATAGGAGAGAGTGAGAGAAGCGAGTTTAATGTCAGCAGCTGAAAGAACTGAACAAGTGGAGCTGAGGTCAGCACAGAGGTTTGAAAACTGCTGGTTCAAATCAAATTTTTTGTTTGGGGGGCCCAGCACAAGAACAGCTAGCATCCTGACAATATTCCAGGCAAGAGGAGGTACGCTGGCTTCTTTTATTCCATCCAGATAGATCTAGGTCAAACGTACACATTTTTGGCGGTTTAGTTAGCATAGGGGAGCTGGAAATACGTTTTTCAGGCTTCTGATTGGCCAGCAAGGCTTAGCGGTTATATCACTCCCTTTCGGCTTAGAATGCTCAACACCATGTTTTTGCATTTTCCTGTGGCCTGAATTTTGGTGAGCATGTGCTTGTGTGGATGGGATTTTTTTTGAGAACGAAGAAGGAACACCTCTGATTAACTATACACCCGTGTGCATGTGGACTGGTTCTCTCATATCTGAGTCTTTTGGTTCGTGTGCCATGTTTTAGACATCAATATGAATGTCTAAAACATGAATATTGAACATTCTGAAATGGCACAACACTTGATTCCTGCAGTATTACTACATCTGCTTTCTTGCTTATTCTTGACACACATGGGTTTCATACCACATTGTTTTGTAGAGGTGCATAATTTAAAAGCTAAAGTGGCACACTAACCTGTATGGATGTCAGTGACTGTTCCCAATCAATGGGCCTCACACTACATTCATGTAATCAACTTCCGAATGCCACATTCTGGGTTTCCAAAAAATAACAATTCAATTCAATGAAGAGAAATCTACTGTTTGTTTGGATTTGTCCATCATGGGAGAAAATTTTTCATCTGCCTTTGGTATTGAATATCGTATCAAATACTGTATAATTTATCGTATCAAACTTATCAAAATTCGTATCAAAATTCAAGCATTGTGACAACAACGCCTATTTAATTTATACTAAATTTCATCTTACCCTTTAGGTATATTGTAGGAGTATAAATGATGACTATAATTATATCCATGATACTGTGCAATAAAAAAAAATATTCCTTCTATTTCTGAGCAGTATACTTTGAGTTAGAGTTAGTTTGTGCATTTCACTCTTGGTATCTAGGTCATTATAGTTGAATGTCATTTGCTGGATGCTTTAAAAAAATAATGTATTACTTCTAATAATAATTAAAAAAACAATTCTGGAAATGAGCCTTCCAGCTGGTGAACATTTACACTGTAAAAGGGCTTTCACTGGTGTAATTTAAAGAAAACTGTCCAATCAAATCGTAATGTCGGGTTTGTACACCTTTTTTCGAGTGGCCTTTCCTCATCACTGTGAAAGGGAAATTATTTCTCCCCTATCTAAAAATCACATTTTCTTCTGTAGCACGACATATTTCCAAGTGAGACACAGTGTCAGGCAGGTCTCCAGGTTCACTTCGCATTTTCTCTCAATGACAGATGGCAGAGAAACGATGTTAGCGATTAATATGATTTCCCCTCCTGCTGGTGCACGGTGATGGAATCAAAATAATCTTTTTAGTAATCAAAAAATCTTGATAAAAGATTTCTATAATTTTTGTAAATATGAGATGAATCGTGCTTAATATGTCTAAGCAAATGAAAATTAACAGATTAAAAATAAAAGATTTTTTTATGTCGAGTTGACTCTCCCACAGTTAGCCAGGTAACTAGGCCAAAAAGTCAAATCTGGCTTACAGAAGAGATGGGGAACATCCTCAATGAGCAGTTCTGAGTTTAAAATCACTTTCTACTGACTCCATACATAGTGCATTACATGAGTCAAGAAACTGTTTCCCAGTCAGTGTAGGTAACGGAGAGGCCTCTACTCATGGAGCTGAATCCCAGCTAGATCTTTCTTACACACACACACACAACACAGAAGGCATTATTTCACAAAATGAACTTACACAGAGAGCATGGAGCCAGATTAGCTGAGGACAAACCAGTCGCCAAGGTTTAGGGGTTAGGCTTAGTCAGGTAACAAGTCAATCCTGGCCAACAGAAGCGGAGGGGAACATCCTCAATGAACAGTTCTGAGTTTTAAATCACTCTCTCCTGGCTCCCCACACTCTACAGTGAATGTAAAGGAAAGGCCTTTGTGCTCATGTTGCTGAACCCCAGCTGGGTCTTTCTTACACACACAACACAGAAGCCCTTATTTCACAACACACATTAGGAATTAATTACACAGAGAGCATGGAGCCGTGAGATGGACCCAGATTATCTAAAGAATAACGACTCTCTCTGGTGCCTCTAAGTATGTTTGTTTGCTTTTATCTCTTCATCACTCTCTCCCGGTTCAAGTTCAGACCCTCACACCGGTAAAGACCACACTCTGGTGTTAAAAGACCCCCAGACCCGCCAAGTTCACCCTCAGACAAGACTCTGGAGAGTCCAGCAGCTCTGGTCTTACCAGGCCCTCGATCTGGATCTGTTTGACCGGAGAGTCCAGGCTGTTTCCCGAAGCGGGGTCTCTGCGGAGCGCCATCTTCACCAGCACGCGGAGAACAAGACCGTCACTCACACCTTCCGGACTACAGGAAACAAACCTCCACTCTGACTGGTTCCTACTTGCTGTCGACATTTGAAGTCTTATCATCACTTAAGGATGCAAATGTCATAGAAACACTGTCTTGTGTTTATTTAATAATTAAACAGTACTTAATGTTGGTGCATTTTAAATCTAATCTCATATAGAGTTTCATAGTGTGAGTACTTTTACCGTTAAGTGTTTCCGCCCGGTCATATTTGATCGTAACTCGCGTAACAGCATGCTAGTTGTGGTGGCAGATCTTAATTTAAAACGTGTTTCGTGTTTTATGTCCAATCATCTTTAATAGATGATTGTCAGTTCAGTTATTGTGCTGGTTTTGTTTTGACGGTCCGTTTTTCCGCCTCGATAGGTTTGTTAAGATAAGACTGAGCAGATGTTTTAGTTTAAACCTCAGTAGTTTTAGGGTCAGAGGAGAATTTAGTTTAAACCTCAGGAGTTTCTGTAAAAGAGGGGGCTTGCTGCGATGAAGATCAAACGCCAAAAACAAGCTAAGAAAACTATCAGTTTTTACAAGTACAACTTTGGTTTTCGAGAACCTTTCCAGGTATTAGTAGATGGGACTTTCTGTCAAGCAGCATTGAAGAATAAAATCCAAATTAAAGAACAAATGCCCAAGTACTTTATGGGAGAGGTTCAGCTCTGCACCACCAAGTAAGTCTGTACCACATTGAACAGAAATACAGTTTCAGATGTATAAAGTGTTCATTTAGGGAACTTGTTTTACAAATCTGAACAATTTACTGAAATATCTCTGTAGAAGATCCTCTGTCCTCTTTGTTCTTCTTAAGTTCTTTTTACCATAAATCATCTGTTTAGTTCCTGTGTGTGTGAGAGAGAGAGAGACCTCTGGTTATTTGGTTAATATGAGAGAAAGGGAGAGAGTTGTATACTAAATATAATTATAACAGTGCAAATTATTACTGCGCTTCTTTTAATGTCTACTGCTACTAGACACCTGAGGATACTCCAGTGTGTACATATACTTATATACAAATATATTTATATTTTGTATTATATGTTTGTGTTGTGTTGTTTTTATTTTATTGGTTATGCTGATTCTACTTTCTTCTTTTGTTCTGTCCACTTTGCTGCTGTAACAATGCAAATTTCCCACTCATGGGACTGATAAAGATTTACACTTTTAGACTAAATTGTTAATCATTACTCTGGTGACCAACATCTGAGAAAATGGGGAAAGAGAACGGAGTCACCATTTATTTGTTCTGTCTTTTATACAGCTGCGCACTGAAAGAACTTGAGAGTCTTTCAAAAGATCTGTACGGAGCTAAACTCATCTTGCAGAGATTCCAGATACGAAAATGTAAACACAGCAAGGAGCCCGTTCCTGCTTCCGAGTGCCTGCTGTCGATGCTAGGCCAGACAAATCCACATCACTACTTTGTTGCAACACAGGTAATGCCAGCTTTTTGATGGTGCTGCCTTGATTATTCTTAAGTTATAAGAGTGAAGAGTAAAAGTCTAGACCTGTCAGCAGGTCCAGTAGGGATTAATAAAAGGCTGTGCTAAAGGCAGTAATCAGCTTTTTGATTGTGCTGCCTTGATTATAGACTTCCACTAAATGAATCTCATAATTTCCAATGCTTATTGCATTATTATTCATTCATTACATGGCTAACAGTGCAAAATGAAGTTAAGTTATAAGAGTGAAGAATAAAAGTCTAGACTTGTCAGCAGGTCCAGCAAGGAATAACAAAAGGCTGTGCAAAAGGCAGTAATCAGCTTTGATTTCATATACGTGAATGATTCATGGGAAGTGAAGTGGTTGTGTTTTCCATTCTCCATTTGTAGGACAGAGATTTGACAGCAGGCCTGATGGAGATTCCTGGGGTGCCTCTGCTCTACATTATCCAAAACACCATGGTGCTGGACAAGCCATCGGCGTGTTCACTGAAGCACGTGAAAGCGGTACAGCTGGGTGAGCTGGTGAGCCCGACCGAGCAGCAGAGCATTCAAAGCCTGAAAGACGAGCAGGGCCTCGGCAAGGACGGGGAGGAGCGGAAGGCCAAAAAGCGCAAGAGAAAATCTGGAAACCCCAACCCCCTCAGCTGCCTGAAAAAGAAGAAGAAGCCAATGCCACAGCAACCCAAAAAGACAGATGGAGAAAAAAAGAAGAGGAGCAGGCACAGGAAACGAAAACCTGCTGATCTGAGTGTCAGCGTGAGCCCAAACGCCTCCGGTGCTCAATCATGACCCGAATTGTATTAACAGCCCTGCACAAATGCTGTCATACAATAGACTGAATGTATAAAGAAACCCTCTGTTTTTCAAAAAAAAGACCATTTGTCAAGGTTAGATGTCAAATAAACAGTGGTCAATTAAGTGCGTTTTCATGTGATGTTTTTGTAATGTTCTTTCAGCAGTGTGTTTCTGAGAAATATCTTGTGTGTTACTCTACAATTAAAACACTGAAAAGAGTGATGCCCCTGCCCTGCCACAAGAGGGAAGTAAAAAGTCATCGCTAAGCTTGCAGTTTGTGTGCCTGTCACCTTTTTCATATGAATTGTTTAATCAGAAACTGTTTCGATTCATAATCGAAATAATATTTTTAATAATGTTTTTCTTCAGCTGCTGGTGCATGTTGTCAGAGGACATTTAAAAAGTAGGCAGAAGGGAAATAAAGTCCATGTTGATTTCAAGTTAAACAAATAGTTTCAGAGAGGGAATTCTAGGAAAAGGACTTAAAAACCAAGACCCTTTATTTAGTAGAAGTAATGCCAGCTTGTGTGATCAGTTGAGTGATGTGATGAAGTTGGCACAGATACCTTAATATCTTAATATCATTTCAAAAATTGCAATGTCATTACACTTTTCTGATTTGGAATTGAAATTCATTCAAATTTGTTACTTTAAAAGTGATTTTAGACTACATGCAAAGTTTAGTCTAAGTCTTCAGAAATTAAAAAAATAGTTTCAGGCAGATGAATAGCAACTGAAAGTTAGACTCCCATAAATCAGGTCTTGGAATCTGTCTTGATGTCAGATATGTTGCAAGCTCTTTGTTGGTTTGATCTAAGAGGTTTAATAATTCAGGCTTAAATATAGCCGTAACTGTGTCGCTATTTTTGTCCTGTGTTTAAACTGCTCATTTGAGCAGGTTCCCAGAAGCATTACACAGAGGGTATGACACCATCTAGGTGACTTAGCAATGCACCTTATGATGTAGATGTTCCCTTAAGTGGAGAACATCCATAATTTCCACAAACACAGCAGGGAATTATTCATCACAGTGTTACATGGTTGCCTGTGCAAAACAGATGAAAATCACCAATTGATGAACTATGACAGCCACCCGCATATTATGTGTTTTTGAGAACACCACATTTTGTAATGCAACAGTGATTTCAATACAATATCAGAAGATTAAAAACGGTCTCAGATACGTTCCTCAGAAGTGCCCACATACCTTGATGGGTAGTTTACCCTTGGACAGGTGTCACCTTATCCACATAGGGCTAAAGCTGCTGTAGGGTTTCATTGGAACCAGGCAGTAACACTCCTCATATAACTCACCAACTGTTTGAGATCATCAGATTAAACAAGTGGAATCAGGTGTGGTCCTGCTTGATTAGAATAAAAATCATCAATGACCCACCCCTTATGGATAAGACTGATGACTCCTATTGCATGACCTGGGTCCAATCCTGATCCAGGAGATCTTCCACCTTAGCACCATCCCTACAAAAACACACCTGATAAAGGTAGTAAATGCTTTAAGAGGCACCAGAGCAAGATCTGTTGGATTTAATCTCTGTAGGATGCTAGATCCACAGGATCTGAATAGGACACTCATTTGTCATCTCATCCACACAGCTAGCAACCTGGTGCATCCTCTCAGACTAAACAGGAGGAGGAGGGGCTTTTCCAATGTACACACCCACTTTCAAAAGGGTGGTCTAGGGCTTCTGATTTTCTTATTTCATTACCAGGATGGTGGAGCTAATCTAATCTGTGTGATCTCAAAATAGAGCTCTGTAGAATCAGTATTTATGTAAAGAATAAAATATCAAAAATCTGAATCTTCACCTCAAAATGGAGAAATTGTCTCAAACCTGAAAATATGTGTATTGTCATGGCTTTAACATTTTGTCATTAAAGCAGAACGACTCTACATATAGTCCTAATCCAAAGACCAGCTCTTGCATATCTTTACCAGGGAAAGGTCACAGTTCTTTTGTGTACAGTGCATGTGTGTATGTGTTTGTGTGCAGTCAGTCTTCAAACAGTAAAAAGAAGTCCACTCCATCTTAGCCCTTTTGTCTGCCGTCCTCAGACTGTGCCAAGGACATTCCATAGACTGCCTAGTTGTCTTGAGCAGCACCGCTCAGATAACCATGGCAACTCCATGTCCACATGTTCTCAGCAAGGGAGGAAAGTGTGTGGTGTGTGTCTAAGGCATGGTACATGGTAAACAAGAACGTCACCAGGTCACACAATAGACAATGCTGACGTTCCTCCTTCTGCGTCACTCCCACACACAATCACACACGTTGCTGGTGACTCCTAATAAGTTGTTGAAGAGGAAAAGGCTCCACTGCAGTATCCTTCCCTAGGTAGAGCCATCACTATTAACAGCTGATTTCTCTTAGCAAGAGTAGACAGGTAGGGCCTCAAAAGTGACCAAAAATAGAATTTAGAAGACGAAGCTGTCCTCATTGCAGTGAAGAAAGTGCTGTAGATAAAACAGCAACAAGAAGACACTTCTTCAGAAGTAAATCTAAGAGAATGGAAGTGGTCCTGACAAGACTTAGAGATTTCTCCAGTAGGGAAGCTACCTTTGATGACTGCAAAGCAGCAATGACATTCAGAGAGCGGCCGGCAGCAGAGGACGTTTGCAGAGCGGAGAGTATGGAAAGAGACCACACCGGCCGGCTGGACATCGAGAGTGCTCTGGCCTGGCTCAGACAAGAGCTGGTAAGTGACTTCTTACTAGGTGACATAAAGAAGTGCCTTGTTGATTCTGACAGCTTGATCTACTTAGATCAATCCACCAGGGAGCTTGAAACTATTCTGATGTAGTAGACTGAAGCCCAGTGCTGGCCAAACACCAGTGCTGTCCAATGGCAAACATTATAAATTATATCAGATTATACATTTCCTTGCTTGAGTTATTTTCTTCGTTTTTATTCATGTGTTGTACCTATAGCATCTGTCTCAATTAAAGATGTTTCCAGCAATATCTGTATTTCAAGTCAAGTTTTATTATGGAGGAAAAAACAGTGGGGCGTGATGGGGTCCAGGAGCATATTACCTATAGTATACCAGAGAAAAAGAACATGAATACTTACACTACAGAAATGAAATGGCAGGACTAAATAACTGAACTGGATTGATAGGAATATGGATGAATGGATTTGTTTCACTAAAGGGCACAATAATACAGTATAATGCAATGTGTTGAATAATATAGTATACTATAGTATAATTCAGTACAATGTAATTTAGATTATTTTGTGTCATATGTTACAATCAATGAATGCAATCAATGAATACAATAAATTCTGTAGAAAAGTTCAGTTTATTGCAGTTATTTCTATTCAAATGCAGAATTTATGGTAGATTATCTGTAATTTCAGCTAGACTACAAAACCTTGAGGGTGGTCTTCTCCAAACCATAAAACACTAGTGTGAATTTTAAGCGGCTTTAGGCTCAGCTCAGGTCATCCGGCTTGTTTGAGAGGTCACTGCCAAACAGTAAAATCTTACTGTGTCTCTTTGTCACTAGCATACAGGGTTCACCATTACAACGGCCCACACCCAGTGTTCCCATGGGTGAAATGCAGAGCAACCCCATTGTCAATGGCAGATATATCACTTGGCATTTACAGCCCTCATCCTCACTCTCAGCCCAGACAGACAAAAGTCTCCTCAACACCACCAGTATCGAAACCGAGCTGGGAAGAGAGATGGTTCAAAAGCATTTTGTAGACAGGCTTTTTTTTACATAACTATAGTGGATGAATGTTGAAGCTAGATTTCACACCACCTGAAAAAAAATATGTGATAACAAATAATAAGTGAAACTCAACAGCCCCTGTTTGCATAATATACAAGTGAAAATCAGAAAGTGAAATATTTAAATTTCATTTTCAATTATGGAGACTAAAAATGTAGCAATTTAAATGTCCATTAAAGTATTGGATATTTTTAATAGAAGCAACTATGATGATTCTGACTTGACTTGCTTATATAATATGCTGTTGAACTACTGAGTTTCATGACACTATGTATACATATGTATATATACACATATTGTCTTACTGTAAAACCTCACATACATAATTATTTATTTGTTACTATAGTCTCAGATAAAAGCATAAAGTAATCTTTGAGACTGAACTATTCCTTATGAGGTAAAGTCAGAAAAGGCTCACTGGACTAAACTGTGCTTTTAAGTATGTCAAAGCCCAACTTGGCGCTTGTGTCTAGTCCCTTTTTCAGTGACTCACTGGAAAACATGGTTCAATTAGAAGTGACCCCACCATTTATAACCATCACTTCCAATCAAGTCCCATGGCCAGCCTTTAAGCAGTCGACATGACAGAAGTAAAAACACAGGGCTGAGCGAGCATTATTTTCTGCTACCTCCAATAGGACATTAGTCATGGTTCAGTCTACTATAATGGCTGAGGCAAGAAACTCAAGGAAGCATAGAAAGACATGTAAGAAGGTGGACCCTAGCTCACTCATGCACTTGAAAAGTCCTGGGACTTTTTCCATAAAAGGTTCAGAAAGGGCTCGAGCTCATACAAGCTTTGAAAGAATGTTCCTTTCCTTTTCTCACATACCTTTCCCTCTGCAAAGAAATCTCAGCACAAGGATCTTTTATAGCAAACTCCAACACATTTATAACCAAACCATTAGTGGGAAAAAGAACGATTTTGGCGGGAACATTTTTTGTTCCCCGCATTTCTCAGCTTGGGACTGGCTTGGTTTGGGAATGTCCTGGAGTTTAGATATTATTTTCTCACAATGTAGGCAATTAGACTGCCCCGGCTCCTCCTGAAGCCAAAGGACGATTTGCATTTGAAAGAGACATTGTTGGTTTGAAATAGTTGAAATACTCGCTCAGCAGAAGGAATGGGCAGAAACACAGTCAACAAGCGGATGCCTTAACCTTGGGCCGCCACTGTGGCACTACTTTGGAATAGTTTGTGGGTCCCTTCTGTTTACGCTGCAATGTCGGCGTCTCTATTTGAGTCTTTGCTTGGATCTGCCCGACTTTGTTTTCAGTGAACCCTAAAAAATCTGTTTTGACAGTATCTGAATAACTCAGCATCCCAGCCCCCCTTAATGAGGGCTCTTTGGTTCGTCTCTTTGACATCTTTTTAACAACCTGATGGGGAGACATTCTGTGGTTCATCCAAAGCCTAAAACTATCTGCACTAAGACAGATTGTGCAAACTGAGTTTTGTTAATTGAGCTAAATGTGCAGAGCCATAGTGTCTTTGGGTGAAGTCATGGGAGAAAAAGGCATTAAGCTCACATAAGTGCAGGCCACACATCATTCACTGCTTGTGATGAAAGCCCTTAAAATAAAATCTATGCAGAACTATGAACCTAATACTAAAAGTCATGTTTGTGATTCATGCTTCTTCATGCTGCTTCATCCTTTGACGTCCGCTAGAAGACACTGTCAGTTAGAGATGGCTCACAGAAATGCATGGTTGAGTGTATGTTGTCTCCTACCTCCATGTCTTTTTGCATAGTCTCTTCTAAATACAGACAAATGAGTAAGTAATCCATTTCTGTGAGTAATCTTTTTACCAGCTTTGGAGCCCCGCTTCCAAAAACAATAATCTGTAAAAAAAAAATATCACCAAATTCAGAAGTAATAAAATCTGAGAAAAGAAATGGGGGAAAAATGAAATCTCGGCGTAAAGGCTAAATATATAGGCATGGCAGGCATAATAGGCTACTTTCCTGACATATGTAGGTAATGCAGTGTGCTAGGTTGCTTAAAAACAAATGGAATGTTATTCTTTGTTAGATTTAAATCAGATTTAAACATTGTTCTCCTCACCCCAAATCCTTGGCTCTGCAATGGAGATATGAAGCTTGTAGCTAACGGGTTAAAGCGGCCTATCCACCAGTTAGAACTGTGTAAACCATATGCATGAATCATCACACTTCCACAACTCCTACTGAGTTTTAAAATAATCTCGAATAATATTGTGTGACATGTGATATCTGACTATGTATGACCAGAGGAGTCATGAGCAGGTGTCCTCTGTGAATACCTTCAAAAAAGAATATTGTATAATCATGGAGGCCCAATATTATATTCCTTTAGAGGGCCCAAAATTTCTAGTGACACCCTTGTTGTATGACACAATAATAGTAACCATCTTGTAGTCTTAGTCTGACTTTGGTCCATAATTTTGTGTATTAATAATGTTCAGCTTCTATTACTTCCTTACTACATTAGCCTCAAAGCTCCAGCAGCAAATGTCATGTGATTGACTGATCCCTTTTTTTTAATATTCTTCAAAATTCATACTTTTTGATTTTCATATGAGTCTGGTGTTGAAAGACTGAGGTTGTGGTTTCTTTGCTGATCCAGATGGAGATGCGCTCTCAGGACCAGGCTCTGATCAGGCAGCTGATGGACCTTCATGCGGGCATCCAGGAGCTTAAGTTGGAGTGTGCTGTGGAATACGAAGAGGAGGAGGAGGAGGAGCAGGATGAAGACGAAGAACCATGCTGGGACTCGGGGAGTGAGGCAGGAGGGAGCAGCTGCTCGTCCTGCTCAGGAGAGATGTGCTTTTACCCCTCCATCTACTCTCCCTTCCATACCAGTCCCCTACCTCTGAGCTCTTTACCAAAGAGAGCCTTTAGCAGAAGAAGCTCGGTGCCATAAAGAGATGCTGCATTTCTTCACCTTTACTTCTCCATCTCCTTCACTCTATTCAAACCTCATTACAGCTTACTGACGTATTACTGCCTGCAAGAAAACAGGAAACAGGAAACTAACACATCATTGTATGAAGTGGGTGATATGAGTGTTTTGTGTGCATTGTCAATATTTTCACATCACAGAACAAATGCATATTAATGCAAGAGGACCTTAGAGCAGGATCTTAAACAGCATTTACAATTTAAAGTAAATGTGCCAAAATGTATGCCATTGGGAAAAAAACACTATTGATTCCCTAAAAATTGATAGATAGAAAGATGGAAACTGTATTTATCCCCAAGAGGAATTTCCGAAGAAAGATCATTTGACTGATTTATCAATATCTATCTGCAATTTTCATAGCATATGGACAACATAAATGATGTTAACTATCCTTGAGCTCTGCATGGGTGTCACACCTTATTGGCAATGGGCCCCTGTGTCTGCAGGTTTTCATTCCAAACAAGCAGGAGCTCACCTGATCAACTACTTGAAGACTGAGACCAAGTGAAAACTGGCGAGCTTCTGATTATTTGGAACAAAAGCCTGTTGTGACACTGGCTCTTTGTTGACACCTGTACACCTCAATGTCATTGGACAGCTCAGCATGTTGTCTAACACTGTCCAGAGCTGTTTTTATTTTTTCATATACACTGTATTGATCGCAGAGGAAATTACTGGAGTTCCCTTACATTTAACCCATTCACCCAGTAAAGCAGTGGCCTGCCGACAATAGTGCCTGGGAAGCAGAGTGTGGGGATGGTACCTAGTTCAAGTGTACCTCAGTGGTGACACTGGCAGTCCTGGGCTTCAAACCCATGACCTTCCAATTTCAAAGGCAACTACCCAACCACTAGGCCACCAGCTGCCCCAGTCTGCTCTTCACTGGCCCCTCCTCTCCTTCTGCCCCTCTTTCCTTCTGGCCACTTGTGTAATCTGTGGTGAGTTAAAGTTGGCAAGGGCACTCTAAACTCCAGCCACAGATACTAACGCCATCGCCAGGAATCAAACTAGCAGTCTCCTGATAATAGATCCAAGATGTGGATGATTGCACAACTCTTTGTTCTTGGTACAACAGCAGATCAAGACAGATATAGACAGGTATTAGACTTTCTTTGAAGAATCGTCCATTGAAATGTCTGTCTTGTGATATTAGATTTTTGCTACATAACCCACTCCTACACAAGGGTGAGGGTTACATTCTGCAGATTTGCGTGATTGAGTTTGAGTAGCAGCAGTTCATAAGATGAGAGTAGGCTGGAATGCTGTGAATTCTGATCATTATCACAAATCAGACAAAGTCTTTTGAGGTAGGCTGCTGTTCTCTATTGTGTGTGTCCTAATTTTGTTTCACAGACAAGCTTTGTTTCGATGAAGCCCTCTGTAGATGATGTATAAATGAATGCAAGTGCCTATGTGCAAGTGTTTGTGTGTATGTAGCTGCGTGTTTGGACACATGTGCCTTATGCATCACAGACAGAAGGTTAGTGTTAGTAGTGCTGTCCCCAAAACGTACATAACAAGCACTGCCATATCTTTTATTTTCATTTCATTCACGCGTGAACACACCACACGATAACCAGAGAGGAATACACATCTTTGGCTATTAACAACACTAGACAGGGATTGCAAGCCCTCATTCAGCTATATTAGAAATCATTATTATTTGACAGACTCATACTCTCACTGAGCACCACTGAATCCATAAGAATGACTTTGGGCCTCTTGGTGGAGGGGATGAATCTCTGCTATTCCCCACCAGTGAAAGAGGGCTTTTCAGATTGCAGCTAGGCAACGAAATAACATGAGTGTACAAATCCATTTTTCCAGAAAATGAATCTTGTTTTCATATTTTTCAGTCTGCACAGTTACCCTCACCTCAAAAGTGGCTGATGTTTAATTCATGAGGAGTCCATGCTTTCACTGAGAGTTGATCTGTCATTTATAGTGCAGCACCACTGCATGTGAAATAGGTCACAACCAACCCTAAATAAATAAACAAACAAACAAAAAGTGAAGGAAATGCACTACACACCAAAGCTATTTGACTCCTGCAATGTTTCCTTTTTAATCAACTGTATAAAAATGAAGTACCCCCCCTTCCTTTGGGACTCTTACACTAAATGTCGGAACATTGATTGTTGTGGGGATCTGATTGGGACAGGTACTGATGCTAGATTATCAGTTCAAGATCATAAACATCACTCCAGCTTACCTCAAACATGAACTCCAGAGAACGCAGTTATAGTGCTCCGCAGCCCAGTACTGGGGGCTTTATGACCCTGTAGCAGAGAGTTTAACACTGCATCAAAGTTTTATGATGAACGGTCCAATGGAGTGGCTCCAAAATGACACAGAAACAACATCCATGTTGTGGTAACGTACACTGAAAGTTACGAAGGGCTACATTTTGGAGGGATGATTTCATTTTGACTGTGATGAAATAAGCATTCTAGCTATTGCTGAGCAGAAGACTGTGGGAGAACATCTTCTGCACATCATGCGATCAATTAGAATTTTTAAGAAGAGGAAAAAGAACTTTTTTGTCTTACAAAACATTGCTCCTATCTCCCAGCTCTGAATGAGATAGGCATTTTAACCACCAAACTGACAACCAAGGCAAGAACATGTTCATTCTTCTATGCCTGGAATAAGCAGACTAGACGAATTGACGTTTTGTTAATGATGCTGGGGATTTTCTGTATTCATGATGTAACTGTGACAACGCTTTTTTGAGTGCGAGATGTACTTTGGTGGAAATATGAATTTTGTGTTTTGTGTAAGAATGTAATTTATGTGGGACAGATAACATAAATGATATGTTACGATAAAAAACATAATCATTCATTTGCATGGCAGTTTTTTTTATTCAATACTGTATTACAAAATAGCATGAATAAATAGCACGCATGCCTTTCATCACAAATTGTATGTGTTAATAACTGTTATGGCAAACACCATTGTCTGGTCAGGCCTTGAAGAGGCTTTATCATAGAGTGGTCCAAAAAATCATTTGAAATGACATCATATCACCATTCCTGAAGGATTATCAGTGGCCTTAAATGAACAAACTTTACAAATAGACACTACTACAGAACTTCCAGCAATTTAGAGTGCAAATCTGCTCTGAAGATTAAGGAACCCATTTCTACATTCAGCTTCATATTGTTTCATTCATCATAGTTTTTGTAAAGCATGAATCTGCATTTTCATAAGCAATATTATATCATAACATGCAAAAAAACATATTTATTAAAAGCAAAAGAATGCAGATTTTGGTATAACTCGAGTGCACACTCTCTAAAAAGGTGCCAAAAAGGGGTTAGCTGAAGCGAAGTTACAGCAAAGCCAAAAAAGAACCACTTATAGTTTCCTAAAGAACCTTTCATGGGACCTGTGTGGCTCAATGAAGAACCCTTTTTAAGTAAAATGAAGCTGAGGAACCTTTTTAAATGTTAAGATCCTTCACATAATGCAGAGTCTATGCCAATTAAAGGCAAATTTCATGCTTTTTTTCTATGTTGCTGCATTATTGAATCACCGAGATACAAACAAGGCAGTGTATTCATAATCATTTCTTACAACAGCTTCTTTGATTATGTTTTTAGATTATTTACACACTTCAGACATCTGGTTCCTATCACCTATCACATTTCACATCAGGCTGCCACACAGAATAACTACATTTTAACAACTATATAGAAATTGTGTAAAATTGGAACTTAAAAGGGTTTTTTTTGTCCAGAACAGTACATTCAAGACAAGAGTCCTTTAGGAACCATTCTTTAAGAGTGCATTAAAAAACAGAAGAAATTGAGTTGTGAAGTCTATTTGTCCTGCTGATGGATGAAATCTCGGGTTTCCGTTGTGCAGGCTCAGTGCTGGTCACTGCCGTTTGTGTCCAGTAGGACTGAGCCGCTCTCCCGCCTCAGTCTCTGAATCTCAGTGTTGAGGCCCAGCAGAGTCTGAGCCAGCTGCCGGTCCTGCGAGCGCATCTCCAGCTGCATGTTAATGACACGACAACACATGAGCATTTCAGCGCTGCAAGCATTCAGAACTGTCCAGTCAGGATATGGCAGTGCCTGTCCTGTTAAAGAAGCTCATTAAAAATGAATCATTCCATTTTATTAGCCCTACCTATTCACAGCCTCTTTTCAAATTAATTTGTTTTTCTTTGATGAGGCTGACTTGAGTGCAATCAGTGCAGTTAACTGAGAGACAGGTCTGAGATCTCTTTAATGGGAAAATGTCTCATTTTTGAAATTCAGAAATATATTTAGTAATGATCATTCATTGTTTTTGTTTATTCTGTTATACATGATTACACCAATGAAACTACACCAAAACAGTACAATAACAGCTGGCGTGAACTACGTCAACATGTGTGTTACTGGAGTGAACAGTCTTTGCTGGTCAATAAGAGGACTATGAATGGCTAGCCATCGTTCAATGGTCTAGAGCCTTGATTCAGCCTATTATTGTTAAATATAAAACTGAATTCGCGTCTTGATGCATAATCGTTGTATACTTGGACATGATTACTTTGAAAAAATCATTCATAAAGTTCATATTTTAAACATGAACCATTTAAACTTCATCTTCTGTAGGAGCAGTTGTGGCAAAGTTTCAGTAGTATAAATAACCAGTAATATGAAAATCTTTTAGCTTAGCATGTTCCTCAAATGATGATGATTTCCAAGATCTCAGAATCTTGCCAACCTGTGGCTGAATATTCCTGTGCAATTGTCTCGTCTAAAATATTACATACACACAAACGTATATATTTCTTTTTCTATAATAATTTGTATAGTGTCCAGTTCTTTTAGATTGTTATATTGTATATATTGTTTTATAGATTATGCTACTTTCTTCTCTTGTGTTGTTGTAGCAATGCAGATTTCTCTCCTGTGGGACTAAAAAGGGTTATCTTTTCTTATCTTATTTAACAACTGAAACCGACTCACCAGTTCCGAGCGCAGCCAGCTAATTGCACCGTCTATCTTGGCTCTGCGCAGCTCTTCACTAGCTTGGAGACTCCTGCCGGTGCTGATCGAATCCGGGCTGCTTTCAGAAGAAGCTCTTGGCTCTGATGTTGTTCTGAAGGCGTGCAAAAGTTTGTTCTTGATGTTCTCCAGGACCATAATGGACACCGAGTCCTCATACTGAGTCTCCGGGTTCATCGTGATGTGCGAGAGCACTGAATAAGGATGTGTGAGAAGATCCAGAGGACGCCCTGGTGCCACTAATGGCCCTCCTCTGGGGACTGAGTACACTCGCACCACTCACACACACATCTTTAGTCCAGTGTCTTTCATCAAGTTTTTTTTCCAATCCCTCTCCTCACCTCTTCTTCTCCTGTCTCATAGATCTTGTACCTTATATCCACGTTTCTTTCACCCTGGTGCTCCTTTCTTCCTCTTCTCCTGTACGGTCTTTATTGTTTAGTCACTAAAGTACAGAGGATCTGTCAGTGGTGAGCAGCAAGTGTTTAAGTCCCTCTCTCGTCTTCGGGCCGGCTTGTTTTGTCACTGTTACTATGGAGAAGCAGGAACCCACCGCCTCCCCTCCCTGGAGTAACCCCAGTAAGAATGGAGGGACATTGTGGACAAAGGCCATTGTTGCGTCCAAAAGAAGTGAAAAGGTGCAGGGGGCCCTTTCTCTCGCTCTCTCACTCTCTCTCCCGCTCTCTCTGTCTTTCTCCCTCTCTCTCTTTCAGTCACCCCCCAACTACGAGCCCATTCAGCCTTTGTGTGAGAAATGGGCTGTGAGAGAGATCTCAGTCGAGTCTTTGTGATGGAGTACAGTGTCTCGACAGCTAGTTTTCTCCTGACCTTTAGGCGGGGTTTGCAGCCTGAAAAGGCCCTGCTCGTCACTGCCGTGCGTCAGACAAGTCGACAGTTAAGAAGCTGGAGTCCCGGGCTTTTTCAATAGGATGCTATGAAACTCACTGCAGGGAAACAGAATCAGTATGTCTGGGTATAAAGTACGCTCATTCTCCCAGGGGCAATGAATCCACAGCTTTCTGGGAGCTTTGACACGAGCCCTAGAAACAGAAACCGTAATCTAATGTGCTCTTCCTCCGCCTCACTCAGGCTACAACCAATGCTCATAGCGAGAAACCATCTGAGAGGGAATTGCAGGCACCAGGACTCACCAAATTAGTCAACTCCCACTTGCTTTCTATTCTATTCTGTCAGGACCAGAATGAGATATTTGGGACCTGTAAGGAAAGCCCTGCTCGAAGGGTGGAGGCCCCTTTATTTCAGCTTGTTAAGTGTCTAAAGGGCAGTTTCACCGTGCTTTGTAATTTAGAGCATAAATGGTTTCTAATATCAGGCTCATTGTGCAAGGCGTTTGGATTATGAAGTGTGTGTGAGAGAGAGTAAGAAAGAAAGAGAGCATAAGCGAACAAGTGCAAGAATCAGCAGTAAAAGGAAAAGAACAAAGCAGAGTAACAGAAAGACAGTGAGGGTGAAGGAAACAGAGAGCGAGAGAGAAAAGAGAGATTTACTTGTGGATTGGAATTCTGTGACATTTGCACTGAGGTCATTTGAGCATGTGCAAATGTGAGATTAAGCCTTAAGGTCAATCAGCAGAGCAAAACATGGCAGTATAACAGAAGATGAATGGCCAGCCATTAAATTCTTAGTGACACTGGCGAGAAAGACATTTACCGGCTGCAGGACTGCCCCCATTCTAATGGTCTGGCGTGAATGCTTTGGGCATTTAAATACCATTTCATGGCTAGTTTGACATTTTTGAATCTTTTATAGAAGGCCGTTGGCAGTTTGTAGTATTAGTTTCCTGAAGCTATAAGGTGCCATTCTCCATTGCTCAAATGTTGTGATGACAACAAAAGACAATGGCTCTAAAAATACTCTCGTACACACAGGTGACACTGAACTAAAGGATTAACGTGATCAACACAGATTTTCACTGCTGCCAAGTTCAAAATGCATTGTATGTCAAGACGCCCTTTCTAGATGTTGAAGGGAAAAAAGCTTTCCTCATTGATATGACTTAGCACTTCTAAACAGTTCTTGATCTCTCCATAGGGGTGTGTGTGTGTGTGTGTGTGTGTGTTGCCTCCTACTGGTGGTAAGTGGTAAAAAAAAATGTTTTTTGGGGACAATATACATTTGGGCTTTTGTATGTATTTACAAAAACAACCAAAGGACTTTGTGATATATTATTCCTTTTATTAAAATGCAACCATTAAATATCAATATTTACAAGCAACAATGATGAATTCAAATGAATTATTAAGAAATTATAAAATGTATTCCAAACAGAATAACATATACAGTATGAAACATGTCAAAAATAGATTACTTTCAAAATGATATGCAAAGTTATACAATTTTAGTAAAAAACATTTCTTTGACATCAAAAAGTAGTAAAAACACAAAAGCAAAAAAAACCCCAAAGCCTCAGGAAGGCAAGGCAGGTCTATAGATGTTTTGAACTTGCTGTCAATGATGAGGGTTAGCCATATGCATACTTGTCTGTGGCTGCTCTGTCATTTGGGGTCATCTGGCCACTCAGCTTCATCAGCAGCTTCACGATGAGGCCCGCCTGCAGAAAAGTCACAGCGATACATTCTCAGTCCATTTCAGACACATAATGTGCAATGAAGTGAAAGATTACTTCTAGCATGAAAAGAGAAAAGTCTTTCATACTTGTTTAGTGTGCACTACGAAGTTCTTCTTGTTCTCCAGACTGTGTATTTGGACGTACTGGTCGGCCTGCCCGAGCTGCCACATGAAGGTCCCATACTCAAGGCTGATGTGGAGCACCTTAAGCATACAGGGAAAAATATCATCCAATCCATTCAGAAGAGAAATAAATGTAGTACAAACGGCTTTAAACAATTTAAAAGGACTTTGAGAGATGGAAACCTTCTCCCAATTTCAACTGCAGGACACATGCAGTCTAAAGTTAAACAATTAATTTTTAATTTACAATACATTAGATGTTGTTAGTCTTGGGAGATTAAGGCCAAGAGAAATGAATGTGTTCTATTGATGGATGAAGTTCTCATAAACCTAGTCTCCTACTGAGAGTTTTGTGGAGGCATTCACAGTTGCTTAGGTTCACTGCAGCCAGAAGTTAATTTTCCAGGGACACTTACTGTACCAGTCAAAAGTCTGGACACACCTTCTCATTTAACAATTTCCTTTGTTTTTATTATCGGCTACATTGTAGATTAATATTGAAAATACCACCTATTGCTCTGATGACCGCTTTGCACACTCTTATGCGGAATCGACTTGGAATGGTATTTAGTTAACAGGTGTTCTTCATTAGTGGAATTTCATGCCTTTCATGTTTGGGACCATCAGTTGTGATGGTGGGGTTGGTACACAGTTAGTGATCCTATTCCACTACGGTTCTACTCCACATTATGGCAAGAACCACCATACTAAGTAAAAAGAAACAACAGACCATCATTACTTTATTACAAAACATATTCTGGTTTGTTTAACTCTTTTTTTTGTTTACTGCATAATTCAAAAAACATGAAATGAGAAGGTGTGTCCAAACCTTTGACCAGCAGTGTGTATATCAACACACTGGTTGATATATCAACAGGCATTGCATACCTGTACTATACATTCAAACACAATGAAGCTGCATGTTTCCAAGTTTGTTTTCAAATATTAAAACACTATAACATTTGCTCCACCTTAGTTTCCATGTTCATGAGGTGCAGGCCTTTGGTGTTGACTCCCACATACACGCGAATGACCTTGTGGGTGCTGGAGCTGGCTTTCGTGAAGACTTGGCCAGTAAAGAAGGCAGCGCCATAGGTGGGAATGTCCCAACAGTTCTGCAGGAAGAGCCTCTGGAGGTGGTGCATCTCCTTACTCACCCCTTCACTGGTGCTCAGACTCTAGAAACCCAATCAAACAGATGCCAGTTTAGATTAGCACATGTTTCAGGTGAACATAAAACAAAAAACAGAAGGGTACTTTAGTACACAACAGAAACAGAGCTGTAAACAAGAACCAATTCCCCTAAAGGAAACGTTTAAAAACTCAATGTTTCAAATTTAAACCTACCTTATACTCATGAAGTATCCTGTTGGTCCAATGATGTGCTTTACTCTTGACTTTGGATATTGGAACTATGGATTTCAGATTTTCTTCACTGTTAAAAACAGAAAAAGTAAGAAAAGTGCTTTTACAGGATTGAAGCACGTAAAAAGGAGATGAATGAGCTGATTCCAGCACATCTCTATAAGCACAGACTTACTTCATAAAGCCCTGTTTGTGTTTCTTGCTGTCGTAGTTGCCGTAAATGATCTGCAGAAGAAGACTGGCTAGTGTAATTAGCTTGCTATCTGGTGAGGAGAAGAAGCCTTTGAGAAGGAAGTGGCGTGCTTCATCAAATAGGATGAGGATTGAAAGTGGGTCTTCAACCTGTAGAAGAAATGTGATTTAAAGAGTTTCAAAATGCTGTTGTCTTTATTTTTACCCTGCCCCATGTTTATTGCAGAATTTCTTAACTTGTGAACGACCAGATACGAATAAATGAATCTAGGCTTATTGCAAAGTTACTCATCCTAAGGCTTATTATACAGTACCTACTATGTATTACTAACTAACGTCTATAAATATAAACTCAGGTGAACATTTGCATTAAACACTCTTAACAAAAATATTCTTTATATTGGGAGCCAATCATACATATGTAGCAAAGCTGATCATCCTGACTGCTATTCTTACTTCCATTCTTACTCCCCACCCTCTCTCAGCCCAACCCTTAGGTCTCATCGGAAATGCTAAAGAACTTTGTACTATTCAGAGAAACTGACACAATACCTTTTTCTCAATGTCTAGTGGCAGGCGGACGTCCCTGCGCAAGAAAAGCTGTGGGTTTTCTCTCTGAGGATCCAGTGCAGTCAGATCTGTGACAATCTCAGGCCAGATGCGCAGGTGTTGCAAAGGTTTGTGATAAGGCTTCAACTGCAGACCTTAAAAATGATCACAACAGTTACACTGAAATAATTTCAGTTTATGCTACATACTCTACATTAATCCGTTTAAACCATCCATTTCAAATAAATTTTGCAGTGTTTCAGGCTCAGTGCTGAACTACGGATTATTTAGGTTTGTAGAGGCAGAGCAGAATGGACCGCAAATACAAGGATAAACCGTTAATACCAAACATGCTTTACATGGATGAAAGCAAGAGAAAGTAGAGTGCTCCTATGACACTCACTGAGGTTCTCAGAGCAGATCCAGATGGTGAAATACTGCTGGGTTTCCTGTGAGAGTCGCATGCCCTCCATGATCTGCTGCACGGTGGTATTGTTCCCATGTTTTAGCTCCACTGAGCGATACGAGCCATCCATGCGGTAAATCCGTACCTTCTCATACTGACACAGACACAGTCCATTCAGTTTCTGTACAACTTAAAGGGTCTAGACAATGATTCGTTAACAAACATAATGAGCACAACTGAAGGCTGTGTGTGTACAAAGTAATAAATACTGATAGATAAATAAAAGTATGCATTATGTGGTAACTACAGCAAAAAAACAGTTGGCCATTGAAACTTACTGGTTGACTACTGGCCTGTTTAAGGAGTTTCACAGTCTCCTCCCAGTTGTTCTGCTTGTTCTCCTCACAGACCTGAAGGGGCGAGCGTTTCTGCTGGTCCTCAATGTGCTTAGGGTGAGAAAAATACAGAAATCATAATTGGAAACTGTAAAAATGTGGGAACCTTTAATAAGAGATATGTTGAGTTAAACCTTGAGGTGCAGCTGCATGTGGCTGTATGTAAAAACACTTGCTCACTAATAACATTAGAGCTCAAACCTAACACACCCCATTGCTGGACAAGGATACAGCACTACAACAGTGAACTCTGTCTGACAGTGTGACGCACCCTATCTATCTCAGGGTGCTTCAGAAGGAGCTCCACAATCTCAGAGTGGCCTCCACCAGCTGCAAAGTGCAAGGGAGAGCTGAGCTGTCCATTCAGCAGGTTGGGATTGCAGTTCCCTTTTCCCAGCAAAAGCTTCGTGGCCTCCACCTTACCATGCCTGCAGGAACACAACATCCACATCTTCATTACCTTGGAAATGAAGATACACTGCATGCCAAGGCATAACCTACTAAATGACAAAAGTGCTAGTGTTTTATTTCCGCTATTACACCTCCCTCTAAAGCTTGATTAAACAGAAAGAGAAAAAGGAGCAGGAACAACATACCAGCATGCATAATGAATGGGAGCCCAGTGGTCACTGTCTAGCTGTTTGACAGAGAAGCCACTGTCCAGCAACTTGGACAGAAGCTCTGTGTCTCCCTCGCAAGCACTTCGATGCAGGGGGAAGTCGTCCACCCACTGACGTTCCCTAAGGGCAGCGGAAGCAGTAAAACATTACTGCTTGCTAACACATTATGTGATGAACCTGTTATAATGAAAATCTATCTGAGCACTGCATATAAAATTTAGGGCAAAACCTTGTATATACAGAACATAAACTTTACAGGACAATGAAAACTTTCCATTAAAGTTAATGTAACAAGATTTCATTTTAATTCAATTTTGCTCCATTTATTTTGGTCCATTCTAGATGAAATCATGCAAATCTTCTATGAAGAGCACTTAGCATTTTCAAAAGAGGGAAAACGATAAAAAAGGAGATACAAGATTTTGTTTAGACAGCAAAGATACACTCTTTTTAGGGTTTTTAATGCTGAAAGTTATCTTAATGATCATATAGCAACTTATGTCTGTGCGGTTTCTTGCACCTGCATGTATATAAAATAACTGTGAACAAAGTGTAAATGAAAGAAATGAATAAATAATGCTGTAGTTTAGCACTGTGATAATGAGTTCTGAAATTCTGCCACAACCCTGAACATAGTGGCTGAAACAAAAATTGTGAAATAACATGAATAATTCCAAACCTCTGAAAACAGTTAATGACAGAATTAGGATTAGAACTCAATGCTTTATAGTGGGACTCTGTGATATCATTAATGCACTCACTTGTCCTCAGTCACGCTGGTCATGCTGTGCTGCCATTTCTCCCTCTTTGGAATCTGGATTTTGGAATAATCAGGAGCGCCCAAGCCAAAGTATGGATTAATGATGACTTTATCCACCTACACATACACCACCAGGAAAATAATTACAAAACACACACAAAAGTCAGACTAAACTGGGTTATGGACACAATGACAGTGTAATGTGCTACTTTAAAGCTATAATTAGCTGGAGGCACCAAAAAGGTATATAAAAATATGGACTACAGTATATGAAAAAGACAGAATCTATTCAACAGGTGCATATAATGTACTCTTCAGTGGTACATGTTAGAGCATAGGTCCTAAAAAATAGGGCTTTCCAAGGTTTCTATTTTTTGTAACGGTGAAAGTTGTGCTAAAAATGGCGTCTCACTCGGTTGGTGTACTGCAGGTCTGAGCCATAGAGCGGATTCTGAATGCACATATCAGCCTTCTCCAAAGACATCATCTTGCTCTTAATCTCCAGGGCAGTGTAGCCCATGTGAAGGGGTCCATCACTCTGTTTGGTCTCCGTGGCGTAGGCTGGGTTGCTCACATTGGTCTTCACTCGCTCTATAGGAGCAGGTCTGAAGAGCGCTGGAATTGCATGTGGCACACTGTGCTGCTCTGCTAACCACCTGAGGGCAGCAGAGACACACAATAACTTAGCAACAGACACTGCATTTAAGCTATACGGAACACATCTGGTAGAATTTCACTGTGGAGCATGCATGATTAGTAACTCTACTTACTGATCTCAAGCATAAAATGTACTTAAAAGTGTACAATGTGATGCCATATGGTTTAAAGAAGTTTAAAGAGGAAACATGCTCAGTTAATTCATCTTTCAGTGTTTTTTTTAATCTTCATGAGGGTGAGATGTGACAAAGCAGAAGACAAACCTACTTGTCAAGACCAAGTAGCATTTTTGATGTGATAGAGTTGAAATGGGCACTTGTTTCACTGCACACACGCATGATGTCTTGGAGACAGTAAAAGCTAGGACTCCCTGGGTGATAGACAGGCTTGCTGTTGTCTGGAGCGGAAGAGAGACGACTGTTTTAGCAAGGAGTTTAACCAATATTCCACAGGCTATTAGTCTGTGTCCATACATTTCTTGAAGTATGTGTGATTTTATGCTGACTAATTTTTGTTACACAGAGGATCTGATATGTTTAACTGTAGCAGTACTTTTAATTTATTCTGTATATTGAAGCAATATTCCAACATTTTTCAGTCTAATCTCTATCTGTCACATCTGTAACATACAGCCATTAGCAACATGTTTCCCTGTACCTCCTGACTCAAAACACACTTTTAGTAGCTTCTTTACATTTCACAATTTCTAACATTAACTCTCAGGTTAAGGTATAAAAGAAATTATATGTGGGTTTAAAGATTGGACTGGTTTTAACGACTGACTAAATCCTGGTGAAGAACGATTGGTATGCTTGGTTGGTTAACAGCATAGTGATGGGAATTTCAGTCTCCTGTCTGATTGCACATGGATCATGGACACCAAAAATCTTGCAAAAGCAAAAGTAACCAAATCAGCCTTTTGACCTTATTTCTTTAGTGTTATATGGTTTCAGAAACCTTTTCAAGAACTGCTTTGGTAAGACATTCTCTTATGTCTGTCTTATATTGTTAGAATGTGGTTGTTGTTCAGATTTACTTAAAGTAGTAACATGTTTCAAAAGTTTATTCGTGAAATTCAGCAACTGCCCAGTAGCTTTTATAAGGGAGTCTGGAGTTTTTGGTTCTTTCACACTTCAGGGAAACCCTTGTAAGTTATTGTCTGTGGTAACTGATGGTACAGTGAAGATGTGGATCACAATTAAGCTGAAGAAAGCTGAAGCATAAGTGTACTGTTAAAACCAAGGATATACACATGCACACAAAAAAATGTCACCTTACCTTTAACATTAATTGGCACAATAAATAAAGAGGCTTCTTTTCCTTCATTCTCCCCATCTAGAGGGAATTTCTTCATGTGTACTACACGCTTCCCTGCAAAAAAGAGCCATAGAGAGTTAAAAATATTCGGATAAAAATATACATATGTTCGAAAGTATTGTAGAATCACTCAGAACCTATAGAAAAATATACGGAGAGCCACTGTAAACCTTTTTATCATCATAACTTTCTCCTTTCTCCTTAGTAACTAATTATTAATTTAGCTGATATAACTTGTTGAAACAAACCATTCCTGTACTGAAAATAATTTATAAACTGGGAAATTATACTTAATCAAAATAATACACATGATACTAACCTATAATACCCTGGTTATTTGATATTGGTTTAGTTGCTTCATCCACATAGTCGAGGATCGACTTTGTTTTGTCACTGTCTGCATGTATTTTGGTCCCTAGAAGAACCTTTTTCCTTTTCTTCTCTTTACCCTCCAGTGGAACTTCAATCAACAGAATCTAAAGACACAAACCAGGACATAAATATCAGCATTAGGATTAGGATGAACATTTATGCAAACTTAACAAGAACCATTAATTATAACAACAAACAAACTCAACTGTTTAAATTACTCTTGTACGTCTGTCATTATGTAGTAAGTTTTCAAAGCATCAAACTCTGCAGTCCATACTAAAGTTGCACTAAGCTACAAAAACAGCCCGTTTTGGATTCACTGGCAAGTGGCTATTTTTCATAGCTGCCACTACCATTACTACCATTGCATTCTGTTAAACTTGACAACCCCTTCTGGCACATCTTTGATAAAGCCCAGAATTAATGGCAGGTATTTGATCTGTACTAGATGAGAACTTTGAATTGGAACTGTACTTGGGTCATGATGACTGATGAGAAGACAAGTACAGAGAACACATTTTTAGAAACACCCAACGTTTTGCTTCGTTTGTATGCTTGTTTCCAGGGAAACCAATGCATTTACTTCTGCTTATTCTGCATGTAAGGCAGTTTTGCACAGCCCATTCAAGTTGAAGTTGACTGTTTCACTCTGGACTGATTTATGAATGGGTATTTGTATTTATGTACTCACAGGATATAAGTATGTATGTTCACAGTGAATATATATATATACACACATATATATATACATATATAATGTGAAATAATTAATCAGAGAGCTTGTCATTAATTAGATTCATGTTTTATTCGCTTGACACCCCTCACATAAATATACGCAAGTCTGTTCTTACCTCATATGCTTTTGCTCTGTACTCCTTCGAGCTGAGGCTCACCGTGTTCTTTGGTCGAATGACAGCTACAAAAACATCCTCCAGGTCCTGATTGCCCATCACGCAGATATTTACTTTTTACTAGAGTTGACGGTCTGAACACCATGCCTGCAGTGGTCAGTAAAACACAACAGTAACGTTGAACAGTCATCAAAGCACTAAAACCACCACTGTCAGGAAGTTTAAGGGAATACATAAGGTGTAACAAAACATTAGCGCATGAAAACAACAAATCTAAGTTACTGAACAACACCCCCTGCTTAAAAATAACTAAGCAGTCAGCTAAAGGGCTGACTTGTTTACAGTATGACTAAGAAATTGACAAATTGATCAAGAAATGTGTTTTAGCTACTAATGATGAAGAAAATGATGAAGAGCTGAGGAAACACGATACCTTCAGCTCTGCTAGCCGTTTACCTACTCGGCTAATTTGTTCAAAACAAAGCTAAGCTAGACGCCCAGTCGAGACTGTGTCTTTAAAACGGCTTTTGGTGTGTTATTAAGAGTTTATTACACAAAAAGAAACGACGGGTACATACCTGGTGAGCCTTTGTCTCATAATTCTGTTTTCCGGTCTGAGGAGGGGAGCTAGCTAAGCTACAGCAGATCAGTTTTCAATTCTATGATCTTCCGCTCTCTGAGAAACACTCCGGCGGTGGGGAGAGGTCTAGTGTTGTCTGGAGACACACCCGTTTTCCGGCCAGACCCTCCTCCTTTAAACCACGAACTACTGTGTAATAAAAACGACTCATAGTGAAGCAAACTCAACTACCAAAACGAACTTGGGTAAAAAATGAATCCTGTAAAAAAATACCATATGGACAAAAGTATTGGGACGCCGGACCATTCCACCGACAGGGGCATTAATGACATTGCATTCAAATACACCATACGGACAAAAGTATTGGGACGCCAGAGCATTGCAGCAACAGTAACTTTAATGACCCCCACCCCAAAAAAAAAACCTCAGGCTTTCCCCAAAGTTTCTGTGAGAATTTGTAACCATTCATTCTGATGTTTAACGAGATGGCCTGGCTCGCAATCTCCGATCCAGTTCATCGCAAAGGTGCTGGATGGGGTTGAGGACAGGGCTCTGTGCAGGCCAGTCAAGTTCTTCAACACTAATCTCATCCAGCCATGTCTTCATGGAGCTTGCTTTGTGCATTGAGGCCTAGCCATGCTGGAATAGAAAAGGTTCTTCCCCAAACTGTCCACAAAGTTGCAAGCTTGGTGATGTCCAGAATGTCTTGGTATGCTAAAGCATTAATGTTATAATATCGGCCTTCACTGTATAGCACCTAACTCAAACCCTGCAAAAACAGGTGTTTCCCAATACTTCTGTCCATATAGTGTAGTTAACAAGACTGAACTCTCGACAAAGAAAAAGCAAATAGTGCTTTTCTGCGTAAGTTAATTTGAAAAATAAACTCCAAAGCGAGTCATATTACTACTTATTCATAGGTAATTTGAGTTTGGTTATTAGCCGCAGGCCTGAGTGGGCGGGACATGCGGGTGCGTTTAATGAAGTGAGTGGGCAGAGTTCCTGAGCAGAAGGGTGCGGACCCTCAGATCTCTCCTTCTTCACTCTGCGTCAGACTAGGCAGTTCTCAAACAGGGCCATGAAAAATATCTGATTTGGACAGATATAGACAACACACATATTAATGTTGTGGTTATGTGGGTATAAATGTTTTGGATCGAATGTTTTGGAGATTGTTCATGATCAATATGTTTTGGATCAAGACTGATCTTGATCAACATATGCTTTGGATTGTTGATCATGAGCAGTGTATGTTTTGGATCAGGAGTGATCATGATCACTGTATGTTTGTTACCAAATAAGTTTTATTTTGTTTGACCAGCAGTGCCCAAGAAACTCAACATCCTTATGCTTGTGGATAAACGAAATAACTTTATTCTGGAACATTTTCTTCATAATTTGTTAGCATGGAGGTAGAGCCTTATGTCTTTGGAGTCTTAATGACCACAAAATGCCACAAACATCTGCCAAGCGTGATCATTGGAATTGTCTCTAACCATCCTCCTCACTGTGTGCAAAATAAACATCTGATCTCTTCCAGCCAGATTCTGTACACCTCTGGCTGTCTCAAACTTTAGCTAGTACCCTAACTGTGGATTTGCAGACATTTCGCTATTTTTTTGAAGTCACTGTTTTATAAAAGGGTAAAACACAATTTCACTAGTGTATTTTCTTATTTTCACTATAATAAATGACCAAGCCAACATCTGAAGAGTTTAGTAAAACATTTCAAGCCTTCCTTAGTTTAGCTGAAAGCAAATAGGAAACTAGGTTTTGTAAAACTATACAAAACTAACGCTTGGCCCATACATACTACAGGATCAAAAGAAGTTACACTGAAGACAGGAGAGGCCCCACACAATTTCCACCAGTTTTCATCCTTGATGGCTGTTAAAGTCCTCAAACTTGCCCTGAATGAAACCCTGCACACCCTGACGTTACACTTACAAACAAGAATCCCAACCACTGTCTTAGATTGTCAAATCCTCAAACAAATGTGACTTTTGATCAGAAAACCTCAGGTGAAAGTGAGGCAAATGGTGATATGGTGGTGCACTTTTTGAACAGGGGGAAAAAAAAAAAAAAAAAAAAAAAGACATTTGTGCTGTTGCCACAACTCAACCAGTTTATCCTTTCCTTGGTCATGACACTGAATCATCAACCACCCACTCTACAGGATATGGAGTCAGACACTGAACATGATCAATATTTAAGTAACAATTGGAGCAGCCCTTAATAGCCTAGGAGCAGATCAGAGGAGTAAAGATTGGATTATTAAAGATTGGACACCTCACACCACATGAAATTCTGGTAATAGTTCAAGAACACCCTGTTATCAGGAGACTTTTTGCAATCAGTAGGAACAAATTGGCCCGATTACCCCTGTAATGTGGGTCAGGCATGTGAGAACTTGGTGTCTGTCAATTCATTTATATCCCAGAGAAACAGGGAGTCATAGAGAACTGCTGCGTTTCTAATCACATTTATAGATTAAAAAACAAACCCAAAACTGTAATCATGACTTTCTAAGACTGAATGTACTTCACGCTAAAGAAAAGGCTAACGAGACAACTAACAGATGCTGCAGTTTCAGATATAGAAAATGAACACATGTCTATTTCATAATTTTATTGATGGCAATTACCCATGGTTTTATTTATCACTTGTCCAGTAATAATTATCATGGCTTTAAAATTAAGTTGTTGTCCTTATTATCCAAAGTCACCCTAGTCCATTTAAACAAGCAATAGAAAAATATATACTTAACACTTTTTACAACACTGCTTTTGGTCCAAACAAAAGTGGATCAGAAATGCCAATATTCCTTTATACTTCAAAGGATCCCCAATTTGCATTTAAGGTCAGTTTTAAATGGATTCGGGCAACTTTGAATTAAGGGCTTTACATAAATTCTAAAAGACAGAATTCTGAACAAAAAGAAATTGGTTTAACACACAAAACCTTCACAGATTTAAAAAAAGTTACTATTTACAATTTTAATAATATTCAAAGGCCAATTGAGAGAGAGCGAGAGAGAGAAAGACAGAGTGAGAGACAGAGAGCGAGCGAGAGAGAGAGCAAGCGAGAGAGAGAGCGCGAGAGAGAGAGACAGAGAGAGAGAGACAGACAGACAGACAGACAGAGAGAGAGAGAGAGACAGAGAGAGAATAAAGGAGAGGACACTAAAAGGGGGTAAGA
>JBBPCY010000142.1:12202464-12217512 GCA_037974405.1 Brachyalestes nurse | reverse complement strand
AACACACACTCTCTCTCTCAAACACACACTCTCTCTCTCAAACACACACTCTCTCTCTCAAACACACACTCTCTCTCAAACACACACACTTCCAGGTGTATGCACATAGAAATCTCCCATAAAAGTATACAAAGAAAGGAACATGAAAAAATGCAAAAAAGAGAAAGGAAGGAGTGCTTTATAGGAATGTAGTCAGACATGTCCAAAATCACGGAAGCATGTCAGTCTGAACATGTCCAAATGATGACCATACAGATACACAAACACACACACACACACACACAGAATCGCGCAAAAATCTCAGACATCTGAAAAACGATATTTAAAACTTCATTAGCTGAGCAGTCTAAGCTTTTAAAAGCTTATATTAGAATGTATACAAATCATATATAACAGTGTAGTTCTCATTAAATATCTCAAATACAGCTCAATCAATATTTCATTAGATTACACCATGTGAGCTGTTGATGGAGTTTCATAAACCCATTCAAAGGCTGAAGTGAAATTTGGAACCGAACCTGTGTTCTTCTAACCAGCACACAAAACTTTCTACAAACAAACACTTTCTACAAACGAAACACACCTTGATGTTATCATTTATGCTTTCTTGTTTATCATCATTTATTCAAATGTTAAACTTTGTATTTGCTCGCAGAAAGTCCTTACTCTTCAGATAATTGGCTTTAAACAGTCTGAATGGGATCCTAAGACCTTTGCACAGTACTCTACACACACACACACACACACACACACACACACACACACACATACGGTGTTCAAAACCAACATCCTTCACTACTGGACTGTCCCAACAGAAATAGTGCAAGAAATAAATAAAGCAAAAGTGTTGGTGCCATAATAAAGCAGCAGAAAAAGTAATAATTCAGTCACACTCATACAATCTTTTTTAGTATCTCAAAGTATAAAGTATCCAGACACCCGTGCTACTTCAGTCATTTAGCTGCTGAAATTTAGCTGCACCCAGGTCTTCAGCTGCCCCTGTACACAGCTTGTATAATCTCAAAAGAAAAGAACTGCTAACAGAAGGGGACGTTTTAGTGCAGTCACATCAAAGGCAACAAGGGCCACAATCCCTAATTACTAACATAAACTGGAGCCTGTCAGCATTCTCTGGAGTAACGGAGCCCCATCCAGTACCCTCTGAATGACCTGGACTGTCGTTTGTAGCACAGAAATAATCATCGAACATTAGTACCTTACCTCAATGATGCCTTAAAGGCTGATAGAATCAAATCTACACAGAAATGTTCCAACACCTCGTGTAAAGCTTTCCTTGCATATTAGAGGCCATTCCAGCAGCAAACGTCATGTTGTTGCCTTCATTTCAGAAGAAATGGTGAATGAGCAGGTGTCTACAAATTTCCCAAAACCCGTTTATACTGGCACTGTATAATACTTTGAACAGTGGGTGCCATTTGAAATGTACCTTGTGTACCACAAACCCTTAAATTTATCTTCAAATTTTGTTTCCTTACTAGTGCTTTGGTCATAAAACCTTGTGCTGAGCGCTGAGGAGGACAATTTACCAGCAGTCATGACTTCATAGAAAACAACTGCTGTCACTCCTCTCCCCCTATTATTATTATATTTGTAAACTCTTCTCTTCTTTCTAAGGTTTTACCACCATCGTGTGTTTGTATGCCTGGAGAGAGCACTCTGCCTCCAACTCGTGCTACTGCTTGCTGCTTGTTCCGTTAGCTTTGTTCTTCCCGGGGCCTCCTCTTCTCCGGCGGGACGACTGGGAGTGGTTGCTGGAGTTCCTTTCAGCTTTGTGGGGTAAAATAAAAGTGAGAAAACTAACAGGCCACTGATTAGCTTCTTTAACATTCACTGGTCAAAACCTATGGGACTAACTAATCCTCATGCTTATCGCTTGCATATTTTTTTCCTATATATGGAGAGGAAAAAAAACCATGTCCACATGCCCTCTTAACTCTTGTCCATGTTTTTTGCTAACTGTGTATTAACCTTTGACTTTTTCTTTTTCACAGGGTCTGTTAAGGTGTGTAACTCAGCTGAGCTGGCAGTAACTTGGTTCAAAAGCAGATTGTTGGTTTATTCTAGCTTTACAGGTATGAAGACAAGAGTGTCTGCCAAATGCCGTTAGTGTAAATGTAAATCTTTTCCCTTCTTTAATCAGTCTCATCACTATATGTGTATCAGACCTATCCGTATACATGGGCTGCGTCTTACCTTTAATAGTTTCAGGAATGTAACCACATGAATCAATGAAGCTGCCATCATCACATTCAGAGGTGCTCTTGAAGACAAAGTTTATTTAGTTAGTAATGCATGAAATGTACAATAACACCAAACCTTTAAAGTACACAGTTCTGTTTAACCATGGTCCCTAATACAAATGTAGCTTAAATCAGTAAGTCACATGCCGTACTTCAGCAAAACCAGTGAGACAGTGAGTATGTGAGATGTAATCAGTCTTAGTGCTAGAGTCATAATAACAGCACAGAAAATGCCCACGCTCACCTTCAGCCTCACGCCATAGTTGTGCTCATACCACACCATCCCATAGAGGCAAAGAGAGGTAATAAAGGCCTGAGAGAGAGAAAGAGTGTGCATCACCATCAGCACATTATGTAAAACAGAACAAGACACAGCTGGGAACAATAAAAATGAATAGATGAAAACAGTCAATAAAAATGCAAGTGAATTAAAAACGCAATTGATCAAAACAGCGTTGATGTAATAAAAAAAAACTGACGAGTCATAGTTCATTCATATATTATCTGTTACCAGTGTGCTCCAAGTGTGGAAAGGACTAAACTTTGATAAAAAGAGAGTGCTTTTTGTTTTTGTGCATGATGTATTGTCTTTTAGCTCAAGCTATTTTGTCATTTAATGTAGTAAATGTTTGTTGCTTGCCTTATTTTTTTATAGTTTAGCAATCATTTGCTAGTCATGTGCATTTTATTGACTATTCTTAATTGACAACCATTACACTGACTCTGTTTGGAAATTCATATGCATCTCCATCCTGTATTATGAAATCTCACAATAAGAACAATAAACCTAAGTATGTGGGAGAACTTCTGCATGAAATATTACACTGACTATTACACTGGAAGTGGAAATGCAGGTCTCTAGGATGTTTTTCATAAACAGTACTTACCACACACAAAAGCCACAAAACCACATACACAACTTGTGTTTTGGAGAACAGATCCTGTCCAAACTTAACACATGCCAGTGCTTCCAGGAAAGCAATAGCCCTGTTGAGAAAGAGAGGAAAATCAGGTCAGATTAACTGTCAAATGCTTTACAAGACTTTACAGTTATTTGAGCAATTTAAAAAGCTTATTTGGAACTGCACAATATTTTGGCCAAGCGAGGTGCTGCAAATGTAGCACGTTAAAGACACAAACACACTTACCCAATTTCACGTGCATGCTCTCATACACAGTTACACACTTTTACACATGTGTGCTCACACACACGCATGCTCTCAGACACACTTACACATTCTTACCCAAGATTTCACAATAACATGCATTCATACGGTCAATCACAATCACACACAGACTCTCGCAAATAACTCAAATACTCTCACACTCTAACACATGCTCTTGCAGTAACACACACACACACACACACTCACACTTTTGTAAAACACATGCCCATTCGCAATAGCACAGGTGTGCTCACATTCAAACATCCCCAAGCAGTCTCTCACACACACACGCACTCTCACAATCACACACGCTCTCACACACTCTCACCATAGTAAGGCATGTTAATTCTAGTCAGCAGACTGGACAGAGGTATTTAGACAGCACTGCAGTTTTCAGCACAGTAGTGTTGGCCAGAAGAGAAGGGCTCCATTGTTAAGATTTAAGATGGAAAATACAACAATCAGCTGCAAAAAACACTTTTGGTAAAATGAGGAGGTATATAAGCAATTAGCAGGATCATGACATCAGTAATACAAAGACATTTTTTGAACTTTAATAGCTTTGATTAAACCATCATTGTAAGTAATTACATCTTATTTTGGTAAGACAGCCGCTTTTTAGCCTATACAGCGCTCTGTGTCAATGGACCGCAGTAATACACTTGACCTTGTACAAAATGATCTGTTCTATATTTAATATAAATTAACAGACTTTATTTGGATGTGTGCTAATGCAATGGTTCTCAACATTTTCAATATTAAGGCCCACCTATCTATCACAACATGTTGTCAAGGCCCACTTGGCCACATTAGATGATATTAAATAACCAAACGTGGGCCAATGGCCTGTCTCGAGATTTTAGACTCACAGCCCAATCAAAAGCTTTCACGGCCCACTGGTGGTCCCCGGCCCAGTGGTTGAGAAACCAGGTGCTAATGTTGAGAAACCAGGTGTTAATGTTGAGAAACCAGGTGCTGTTGTTGTTGTTCTTGTTGTTATTATTATGAGTAGTAGTAGTAGTAGTAGTAGTAGTAGTAGTAGTAGTAGTAGTAGAAGAAGAAGTAGAAGAAGTAGTAGCAGTAATAATAGCAGTAAAATAGTGGAACACTCACCCAAACACCCAACACTGGGTTCCCACTCTCTTGCACTGAGTGTCTGTAAGGTATGCATAGTATTGCCTAAAACAATACAAACATTCTGGTATTAGATAAACGGAACACAAAATACAGAATATCACAAATAACATGACCAAAATTAAGCAAAAACAGTCAATTTACCAGAGCAATCAGCCCAGTCTCCTGAATGCTTTTCTACCCTCAGTCCATTTTCTCATCAGTCAAACTTTATTTATGCATGTACCAATCTGTTTTATTTCCAAACACACCAAACACACCAAAAAGGGCACTGTTGTTGAAAATAATCCCTTCTTGTGCACACAAAAGTAAGTGTGTGTATACTGTTTCCAAAACACACAGTCATAGAGGAATTCAGAAAGTGGATGACACCAATAAGGAAGTCAAAGAAAGCCTGAAGAACTTCTAAAACCCACAGGCATCTGGACATATTTGAACTTTCTTTTTCAACATAGGTACAAAATGATGCAGACTGGAAATTGGTTTGTGTGCAAAACGCAGTAGTCAGGTAATAACAACGGGTTTAAGCATGTTTTCAATTCCGGTTTTCCTGTTTGCATGCTCTGAAGTAATCATCTTCCAAGGAAGGCCTATGGTAAATGAGCTCTGAAGACACAAGGAAACTAATCTGTAAAGCATGACACTATCCCTGTAATTTACCAACAGTTTTTTCTGAGGCATTTAACTACATTTTCCAATGTTCTTGGAATGAGGACATGTTAATTTTCCAGGAAGTCTACATAAACACTGAATCTACTGTTTTGTAAAGAGTAGTACAGGAGTCCAGTGAGTATTCTCAGGAATAAGAATCAACAATGGGACAGTACCTCACAGTGGGGGCAGTGATAATCCCGATAAAGAGAATTCGGCACCAACTCAGGGGATGAGAGGCCTGGAAGACGAAGATGTGCTTCAGGAAGAAGGTGTTCAGTTCTGTAAGCTGATGACAGAGAACATGTACAGTCCAAACGATATGATTATAAACTTGATATTATGAACTATGATATTAATCCCTGAAGATCACAAAAAACAGATGAATGTGAACTAATACACACTCATACTAATACTAGGACCACTAATATTCAGACCTCAAGCCAGGGTGTCACACACCTGCCAGGCGATCATGAAGAGGTATATACCCGCCACCCTCTGGAAGGAGGACTTGGGGTCAAACCAGCGAACATAGGTCCAGCTGGCTGGAGTGAACTGCAGGACAGCGCGCTTCAGCTTCCCTGTGGTGCTGTGGATGTCCCTGACAACACGCATGGGCAAAGTAATTATCAACACACATACGGACACAGACACACACACACAGGCACACATGTACACACACACAGGCAAACACACAGGCACACAGGCACACACACACAGGCACAGACACACACACACAGATACACATGTACACACATACAGACACAGGCACACGCGTACACACACAGGCACACATACACAGGCAAACAAACACAGACACACACACAGACACAGGCACACAGGCACACAGACACACACACAGGTACACATGTACAGACACAGACAGGCACACACATACACACAAACATACACAGACACTTGTACACACACAGGCACACAAAGACACATGTACACACACACAGGCACACGTACACACAGACAGAGAGACAGACAGCTTATATGTGTTCAGTAATAAAATAGACACACTTGTGGGATAGAGTTGGAACTAAACTCTGCAGGCTTGGAGGCTTGATCTCTCTCTTAACTCTTCTCACATGTTTTGCATTTGAAGAATATTTTTTTTACTTGATTAAACCGTTTGGACTACACTCTGTTGATTCTGGATCAGGAGAGAGAGTGGCTACCATAGCAAAGACCACACCTAGTAAAACAAGTTTTCACCACAGATATATCAGTGGTTGAAAACACTAATCTGATGCTTCTCCTTTTGTTTTGTTAAATATATCTCTCAATCTAAAGCTCCAAAATTCCGTGCCACGTTCATTTATTCAGACAGGCATTTGTGATTGATTGGGATCTGTGTGCCTGATGTCACCACTGCACATATGAGGTCACCTCTTTGTATATCTGGAATGTACAAACAACACTATTTAGGACTAATAGTCGGTATGTCAGTATCCTAACGCTGCAATGGTTGGTCAACCACATCAATTGACAAAGTGGAAAAAAAAAAATCAATGCACCAAAAAAAAAAAAACTGGGGTCACCAATACTATTTGCAAAGTTCTGGTGTGGCTGCAGGTTTTCACTAAAATCAAGCAGAAGCACACAAGATCAGTTTAATCAGTTGTTTCAAACAACTGTTTTGGTAGATGACCTGGGCTCCTGTATAGCTGGAATGAAAACCTAGAGTCACACCGGCCCTCTGCAGATAAGACTGGTGACTCCTCTCGTGTACTGTCCATCTGTTACACAAGTTCATGCTGACTGCCTGTCACTCATAACAGAAAGCCTGGGGTGCAAACATGTCGACTATCACTTCAGTGCATGCTGAACGACAGGCAAAGTGGGAGGTAATGGCAAAAAAGTGATGGTAAAAAATATATTCTGATTTGAATGACAGACAATTATTAATTTAAATATGAAAAATATTCATTACTTGCATTACTTGCACATCTTGAATATAAAAGAAAAAACAGGGAATCTCTCTCATAATAATTCTGAGTGCTGAAGAATGAAGCGATCCTCTCAACAGGAGCTGTGAGTAATGACTATGGAAGAGCAGCCTGAAAAAAATACTGTTTTGCACAAGAGCCTGATTCTATTTTGGCAATAGAAACAGTTTGAACTACTTGCAAAAACACTAAAAAGAGATTTGTTTTTTAAACTGTATTTAGAATTAGATTTTTTTTTTTGCACAAGACGACACTGTACTTCAGCAACTTCAAAGCAATTTTTGTCAGCAATGATTCCCGATTTGAAACAAAAGATTTCTCTGAATGTCGTCTACTCGTATTGACAGTAAAGAACAAATTGACGTCCAGGCAGATTTATTTCTGGCCACCCCAGCTGTCCATATACTCGCCAAAGCTTTAAAATGATATTTAATTGCAGACACCTGCGGAAAGAATCATTACAAGGCTTACTTGATGCTGGCCCAGTGATAGGTGCGCATCTCCAGAAAATGACACACAGTCATGCCAAGCCAGATGCCACCTCCGTTACACAGCAGGATGTCAAGAATAACCTGATCCCACCAGCATTCAGCAAAGTTTGGCAGAAGATGCATAAAGAACAACTGAGAAGAAAAGAGAAAACACACAAGAATGAGGAACAAGATAGAAAAAAGAGAAAAATAAACAAAGGTCTCAGTTAATGAAACACTTGTATTAACAGCTCAGATGTTCAGTTTCCGCAACTAACGCTCTGGTTCTGAACAGTTCAGCTTCTCCTACTCTGTCACATGTGCTTTACTCAGGAAAGGTTTGTTAACAAGGTAAATTCAAAACCATACTTTAAACAATATATAAAAACAGTACTCCATTATTAGCAGTACATTCATTAGTACAATACATATATCCATGTTGAACAGTCGACTTATTTACTGTCGATATACAGATAGTATACTATATAAATTAGATGTTGCTCTTTCTGGCAGGTAACTGTGACTGTGTATAACTCATTTAAACATATCCAGTGAAGGGGAAGCAAGTATTCACACACTTTTGTTTGTTATTTAACATTCACTGCCTTTAGCTACTTCAAATTTACACGCATAATGTTATTTGTCTTTGTACTTATAAGTATCAAAAGTAAGTAATCAACAGCATAAACCAGAACACCATTTCCACAGTGAAGTAAGAAGGTGGGGGCATCAGTATATAGGACTGCTTCTCTGCAAACAGTTTTAGGCAACAAGTCATCAAAAGATACATAAAAGGAGCAAGTTGCCCAGAGATATTAGAGAAGACTGTAATCGCATTTGCCTCAGAAGGGAAGAAAATGGTAATTTCAACAACAAGCTCAAACACTCAAAATAACTGAAAACTGGTTTCTTAAAAAGGCACGGGTGTTTGCGTCTAGCTAATCTCCTGACTTGAATCTCAGTAAAAATTTACAAAATATTTTAAAATTGCCAGTCCATCAGAGGGGACCTTGTCATCTTTGGTAACTTGAAATACTTGAACACATACATTAAACAAACATTAACACACATTGAACACACATTAAAAAAATACAAGACCATTAGATATGCAAAGTGGATATATGTAGTGGAAGTATATTAAATAACAAAAACAAAAGGTGTAAGAGTACTTCATTCCACTCATTGTATGAAAAGATTTTCTGCAGAAAGGATTAAGACCATAATCCTCCATAGGACTAATCACTAACATTTTCATCCAAGACTACCTTCTGTATTTCTCTCGTACCTCTGTGAGTTCCCAGGTGATGCTAATAGTCCAGCAGAGTCCGTAGCTGCGGATGAGCAGGGCCTTCATGGCCCAGCCCCAGAAGTGGCCAAAAGCAAAGATGTCAAAGTGACTTAGGATGCGCTCCCATGTGATAACATGACAGTTTACTGCATACTCCTGCACAATGAGAGAGAGAGAGAGAAAGAGAGAAGGGAATACAAATAACAAAAACAACATTAAAAGCAGAAGCCAACAAGGGAGTTTAAAGAAATAAAGATTCCAAAGCTGTCCTCAGCAGTGAAAGGCAGTTTCAAAAAAGTTGTCTTTCTATTAGTTGACTTCAGACATACCACTTTCTCTCAAAACACGCCATCATAGACTCAAACACAGCATAGACAAACCCACAGCTATTCAGGTTTTGAGAGAAGGCACCCTCAGTATCCACAGCTAAGTTCACAGTCCAAGAACCACAGAGTCAGTAATCCAGTAGGTCTGCAGCCTGACTGTCCTCAGCAGCTGGCTATTGTCTCGCCCGCTCATTAATCACTTTTTATTGGATTAGCATTGCCCAGCATGAACCCGACTGCACATATCCTAATCCCAGCATTGTGCTGTTAGGCGGTCAGTGGTATTAAACCTGTGCAAAACTGATCGGCTTGTCCAATAGGTCCGTAATGGCTTCTGACAGATGTAACTGCTGCAGTGACATTTGACTGTCGATATGGTTCACAAACTGATTATTTTCCTCTTCCAAACGAGGCTGTGAAAAAAAATTCCTGTTTCATAATGTCTCCTAAGGGCATGCAAGTTTATTTTACAGTAGGGAAAACGCAGAACCTCTATGCAGATACAATTATAAGGTTTTATGAATCCACTAAGAATCGTTTGGGGCAATAATAGAAGAAAAATGTTAATGCAATAATAATGGTAACAACAGTTTAAGTATGAATAACACCATTTTTAATTGATACAAATTGTATAAATCATTGTTTTCATTTTGTCATAAGTGTAATATGTCTGTAAGATGGGATCCAGTGCTGAAGTGAATTCACAACACTGACATTGTTCAATGCAGTAATGTTCTTGAGGTGGGTGTGATGAGTAGCATTTACAGTAACCAGCAATTATAGGGACTCACTCACCATAATATCAGCCTCACGGGTAGCATATCGTAGATCAGGATCCAGCCAGTACATAAGGACCTTCACCTGATCCCAGTTCAAGAAGATGAGGAACACCAGAAAAAGGAAGTAGAGGACACTAAGACCTGAAAAAGAAAGAACAAATTTATGGTTTAGCGGTCTTGGTCAACAAACCTGCTGACAAGAACGATAAAACAGACCATTTCAGGCAGGCCTACTCACCAAAAACCATGCGCCATATAGCTGGGTGCGGCCTGGTAAATGGACCTGAAATAAGATTAAACCCATTTAGACTCTGCAAAGACTTTCATATACAGGCACAGGGCACATACCCAAGTTACTCATTAGCCAGAGCACAGTGCAAATAGCTTGAAATGCATTATAATAGACCCATAATTTAAACCACAGTAGTTAGTAACTGTGTATAAGAGTGAACAGATTCAAGTGACGGATTTGCACAAAACACTCAAAAAACATTTACATAAAGACTATGCAAATACTGCAGCCTGAATGACTGTTAGGAGCAAGTGAAAATGTGTGATGCCTGTACCATTAGGGAACGCCAGAACACTGATAACAAGGAAGAAGGACATGACCAGAATGAGACCCACACGCAGGTTATTGTCAGGATCTGAATCATTCCTGTCAGAAAAAAGAAGGCATAAGTGTAAGATCAAGACTAGCACATTCACTGCAGTCCACATAATGGACTGAAACGGAACACAGATACATCATATTGACACCAAAGTCCTGTGAACACGGGCTGTGCAAGATCTCAGCTACACGCAGGTGGATGACCTAGTGGTTAGGGCGTTGGCCCTGCAATCAGAGGGTTGGGATTCAAATCCCAACTGCTAGTGTCACCGCTGAGGTACCCTTGAGCAAGGTACCGTACACTCCTCCCCGGGTGCCCCTCGTTGGCGGCAGCCCACTGCATCACTTGGTGAATGGGTTCAATGCAGAGAAAGAATTTCACTGAGTGTTGTACTTGTATGACTATGCATGTGGCAAATAAAGAATTTTCTACACAGGGTACACTGTAACACTTGCTTTTCAGCCACATTTCAAGTGATGTATTTGACAGATGATAAGAATTCAATGAATATGAATTTTTTTTTCTATTGTTCATTATCTATTAAATGTTTTGTTAAAAATATCGCTAACACTGAAAAGCAATATCACCAATAAAATAACAGTGTCTTTGTCATCAAGAACTTTCAGCACGGACTAAAGCATGGACTTAACATAAAATGTTCAACATAAAATGGAATTAATGTTACTTGTTATTTAAAAAATATATATTATTTTTTGTTGTTGTTGCTTGGACTCAGTATAGAGAGCAACTCCAAACAATGATTTGGGTTACTAGTTTGTATCTTAGCGTTAAGTTATTTATAAAATTTAAACACCAGCATAGCGTGTTTCATAAAAGTAGCTCTATAGAGTTTTTATTGGTCTTTTCTTTCAAGACTTTCTTTCTATCAAGTTTCCTGATTGTATCATTAAATATTGTCTGCTGGCGTCATGATATGGAATGTTCTCAGTTTTGCCCAGCATTACTACTGTACATATTAGGATAACACACAGGATGTTACAACACACTCATGAAGTCTCGAGCTCATCACCCACGCCTCGAACAGCGAAGACACAGAGATACAGTAATAATGACCTTCTACATGAGGGTAAATACTAAACAATGAACACTGGTGTATTTAAACTGTCCTCACTCAAGTCACCCTTCACTGCTACATGGTAACGGACATCAGCTGCCATCAAAGGCTGCCACCAAAATCAGAAGCAATGCTTTACACTTACCGCAGCGATCAGAGATCTGAGATCAGTCCTACCTGGTGAAGGCGAAGTACATGATACTGATGACGGTGAGGGTGAGTAACGTGATCGTGTGTGGCTTGTAGAAGAACTCTATCGTGATGTCCTCCACCTGTTGCTCATTGATCATCCGAAAGTGAAGTCTGTAGTTGACGTCGTCCTTGCTGAGGGTCCTGGACCCCTGTGTGGAGGCCATAGCGGCTGAGAAAAGTTGCTGAGAAGTCAACCCCTGGCTTTCAGCCGTGGCGTGAACTCCACCGCCACATCCAGCTTCCTCCTCCTCCTCCCGCACGGGCTGGGCTGATGGTGGGCCGGGGGTGCGCCCCCTGCCTGCGGCCTGGCTACCTCAAAGCCCACCATTGGCTGGAGGGGCTGCAACGCCTCTTCCCATTGGCTGAGCAGAGTCAGGCCCACGGGCCGAGGAGGAGCAGGGGGCGGTCTTACATCTCACAACCTGTCTGAGACTTTGTGCAGTTTCTGTGATACAAAAAATGCCTCAACAGTATCATCTCCTGGTCTAACAAAGAACTGATTGTTGGTGGTAAATGTACACTACATGGACAAAAGTATTGGGACAGACCTGTTTTTCAGGGTCTGTTCTAGGCTTCCATGCTTCGTGGACACAGTGTTTGAGGAAGAATCTTTTCTATTCAAGCATGACTGTGCCCCAGTGCACAAAGCAAGCTCCATAAAGACATGGCTGGAGGAGTTTCGGTGTAATAATAATAATAATAATAATAATAATCAGTATCTTAATGAGAATTTTTTTTTACATTACAATAATTTGGCAAACGATTTTGTCCAAAGTGACTTACAATTTGATGAAACACTCAAGTTTTAAGAGAGAACCAGAGAAGAGTTCTAAGTGCTAAAATCTCTAAGTAGGGAGTAGTGCTAGAAGATCAGGAGAGGAGATGCTCTCTGAGCAGATGAGTCTTCGAGAGGTTTTTGAAGAGGGATACCGAAGGATATTGCTCAATGACTAGAAATAGCCAATAGCACCAGATCCTTCTTAAGAGACGCAGCAGCAAACACTTACAAAACTGACGTCCAAATCAACTTGTACAGAACAGAAATGTTTTAGCCTGACGCAGAATAATGTGTTTTCATTAGTTAAACTAAAGCCGTGTTAAAAGTGGACACAGGCCTTTTGAGAATCCCTAATTTCCTTAAATGATAATCAGCTTTTATAGATGTTGTGTTTTTTGCATTCAGTTATTATGCATGTTTGCATTAGTCTACTTTCTGCATTGTTCACCTCCACTCACAAAGCAGAAGTTTGAAATTTCTGTTCCACCTTAAAAGGGGCAGCAGTTAAACTGATGTTCGGACACCAGAACCTCACAGCTGCACACATTTGAGGTGGAACTGAAAAAAATAACTTCAGCCTCAACTAAAGTGAGTAAAAAACCGGGTCTTTCATAGAGATTATTATTAACAGGGTGGGTGAACAGAAGCTGCTTTTAAGGGTGGTAAAGAATAGCGGCATGTCAAATGAACTTGCAGGTCTGTGGGCTGGATGTTTCAAGATCTTTCAAGACCTGCTTTCATGAGCTTTTTCAGATGATAGTAGTTTCTAACACTTGCTACTACTCAGGTATGTTTATGAGGATGCAAATCTATTTTTTCAGGGGTTAAAATGTGTTATTTCTCTCTCTCTCTCTCTCTCGCTTTCTCTTTTCACTCTTTTCTCTCTCTCTCTCTATTTCTCTTTTCTCACCTTTTCTCTTTGTCTCTCATTTCTTTTCTCATCTTTCTATTTCTCTCTCTTTCTCGCTCTTCTCTTTCATTTTCTCTTTCTCTCTCTCCTCTCATTTTCTTGGTCTTTTCTCTCTTTGTTTCTCTCTCTCTTGTTATTTCTCTTGTGTTCTTTCTGTCTCGCTTTCTCTTTTCTCTCTTTCTCTTTCTATTTTGATCTCTTTCTCTCTCTCTATCTGTGTGTGTGTGTGTCTCTCTCTCATAAAAAATGTACAATAAAAGGTCTGCAGGCTGCTTTAACCTGTAAGCTCTTCACTATAAGGCATTCAGTTTCACTTTGAGGTTCCAGTATAATTGGAGTAAGAACTTCAGAATATCTGCCACGCCTTAGAAGCTCACTCGCTTGTTTTACTTGTCCTTTCCACATTAGTAAGACGTTACATTTCACTTATTCATCCACCTCACAGGAGGAAGAAACTACACTGAAAGTGACAGCCCTCCCCTGCCAAGTTCCACTCAGTCTATGAGATACTGTATTTTCCATATATTCACTGTGTGTACTGTTTCTTTAAACTATACGTGCAAAGGTTACTGTTCATGACCAGAGAAGAATCATGCCTCCATCTTGTTTCTATGGAAACGGCATTTTATCAAACATGTACATTCCATTTAAGAGTTTAGTTTTAGCAGTTTATTTTCTTTAGTTTCGTTGTTGCATTTTAAATTTTACAAGTGAAAAAGCAGACGTTTGTCTACCCTAGTATTACTTCATCATGTGGTAAGTAATGGCAGATCAGCAATGTTCTGATACTCTGTTTGTCTAAAACATGGCATTTTGAGATGAATATGAAAAGCAGGTTTATTCTATTAAGTTACCTAAACTTTTTACTATGGTTTTTTTCTTATGTTTGTGTCTGCCAAGATATAAGATATAAGATTATTTTTGTCACATACATAGTTGTGAACATGTCGTGAAATATGCCTTGTGAATTGTGAAACTGCAATACAGTTATCAAATAATTTAAAGAGACTAAACTAATAAAAATTAGGGGTGCCACGCGATTAAAAAATATAATTTCTGATTAATTAATCTAAACTAAGCGCACGCATTTTTGCTGTAAAAGTATTTAAAAATGGCAGTAAATTTTGGCATATAAGTGTTAAAGTCACATGGCAAGATTCATCAGTGTTAATTTTTTCGTGATTATTTGGTCTAAATTAATGCATGAATTCGACACCCCTAATAAAAATATATAGAAAGAAGTACATTCCAAATAAACAAACATTATAATTAGAAACAATGTATTAGAATAAAATATCTATGTGCTGTAAAGTGCAGTGTATTAGTATAGACTTAAATGCAGGGCTGCCAACTTTTGAGTTCAGCCTAGAGTGAGATTTTGGGGGCGGGGCTTGGTTATGGGGGAGGGGCTTATGGAGGGGCGTGGCTTGGTGTGGAAAAAATACAAACACA
>JBBPCY010000142.1:12179384-12202364 GCA_037974405.1 Brachyalestes nurse | reverse complement strand
TTGGTCTTGGTCTTGTCTTGGTCTCGATACCCTCTGGTCTTGGTAGTGTCTTGGTCTTGGTTTAGGCGGTCTTGACTTATTCTATGAACAGTAGAATAATAACTAGAAAATAGAACAAAGAGTACAATAATAGAATAATTTGATCAATATGCACACATGTAAACAATATAAATGAACAGTATATACAAACTTTGGACTAAAAGTATCTGAATAATTTACATATCTGAATATTTACAGTTAGCACATATTCTATTTATTATCTGCTGTAAATATTCAGATTATTTTAGTCCATAGTTTGTATATACACACATGTAAACAATATAACTGAACAGTATATTGAAAAATATTAACAGTAGAGAATAAATTGAATATGTGTATACTGTCATTGAGCAAATGATGAATGTTTTCACATGCTGTATAATAAAAAAAAGGCATTATGGTGGTATGGCGCTATGGTCTCATTGTTCCAAACTGTCTTCAGGACACTAAAGGAGCTGCGTAGTCAGTTGTTAGCTGACCAGAACGACATGGATGACGCCATCAGTCTCAATAGTCAATGCCTTACTTTGGATCTAAAGACCCCCGGTGTTGGATACAGATACCAACCCTCCAAAATTGTCCAAAGGTCAGTGTTTAAATAGCTTTTTTTCCTGTTTCAGTGTTTTCTGCATATAGTCGCACAGTGCTCTTCAAGATACTGTCTCTGGATTTACTGAAATTGTCTGGAAATTCTTTATTAGTAGTATTACGTTCTGATTCAATGCAGAACTCTGACCTATGAGCAGTGGATCACACATTTTCAGAACTTGAAGAAAAGCGTAGAGAAGGTGGTCCAGGACTCCTCTTATTTTATAAGCAACCTGAAGCACACACTCTGTGAGGTAGGAGAGAGGGCGAAGGTGTCTTAAATTATTGTTCTCTTATTATACTTCAATTTAATAAATGGGTAATTATTCATCTGTCTGCCAAACAGTCCACAAATGCTCTGAAAAGCCAGTGCAGTGCTACAGATTTTTCTTTTCGAAAGAGACTGGATGAACTGAGCAGGGCCAAGGATGCTCTGGAATGGGAGAAGCAGCAGGTGAGTCTCTGTCACATCTGCTGTGTTAAATATCTACTGGTTATTATGCAACTGAGGGGCAAATTGGGGTTGTTTCTTAAATCTTATGTTCAGATTTCCTTAATGACTTTAACTGGCAGAGTGATTGTTAAAGCCCTCAATATTTAGGCAGCACAACTGCCACTCCAGCTCTGAGTTGACCTAAGCTAGCAACTAAACATGCCTTGTCAAATAATGCCGTCAGAAACTGACTTGACAGTCCTTGAGTACCATGGAGTATGCTTACATTATATCCATAGACAACAGATTATTTACATAATGAGGTGGCCAAGTGGTGGTTGTATAAAAAGTGCTTTCTATGTCTCTAATGTGGATGTTCATGGCGTCTTCAGGTGATGGATTCAGTGAGTGTGCTACAGGCAGAGATGGAGAAGGTGAAGGATCAGATCCTTAGTTCTGACTCTGAGGAGCAGCTCGCTCAAGCTAGACTGGACATCCTAGCTCATAGATTGAACTATGAGCTCTGCCTAGATCAGGTGAGTCTGACGTTCCTCTGACATGCTTTTACAGACAGTCCTGGATTTATGTATGCCCTGCTCTGCTCTTTGTAATGAAAATGATGTTATTCGTGTTATGTTTTAGACATTTCTCTCATAAATACATGGGTTGTACCCGCCAAAACATGGATGCATTATAGAGATCCTGCTTAAATCAATCCAAACTCATTACGCATACAAAACATGTGAGCTAGAGCTATCCAGTTTTTCTTCTTTGAAAAGTATGTTTGTGTGTGTGTGTTTGTGTGTGTTTTGGACATTTAAACCAACTCAAATGCCAATTTAAATTTAATCACTAAAAGTATATTTTGATTTGAGTTTAAAGTCATGGAGCTCATTTTTATTAATGTTACAATCTTGTTCTGATTACAAGTAGTTCATTTTTATAATCAGATAATATAATACAGATTACCTGTATTTTATTACCCAATGCTTAACATATGTCTTATTTTAGAGTGTGGGTGAAGTGACAGTAACACATATATGCTGCTTTCTAGGCTAAGAGCCTGTACAGGAACACCTTCAGTCTAAAGAAGAACCTTCTTATTTCCAAGTGAGTGAATTTATGGTTTTTATAGTTGATTATTTGATATAGTTGATCATTTTTTTTTGATAAGATTATGAACTTTGTCTCCCATTAAATCTCACCAAACATGCCTTGGTTTGAGGGCATATGCTTCTTAGATACCCCCCCTTAGGGTTCTTGTAGGTGACATGATCATTTTGTACTGACAATTACATTCAGATAAGCAGCACAACTGCCACCCCAGCTCTGAGTTTACTTAAGCCAAGCATGGTAAAGTGACATACCAATAAACCAGGAAACCGCATCAGAAACTGGTTTGACATCCTTTCCCTACTGAAGTTTTAACAGTAGAGTAGATGCTGCTTGAAGTAGTATGTCCAGAAGACAGAGAAACAAATGTCTTTTAAGGTCTTTCTGTTTATACTCAGAAACACACTGGATGCAATGTACAGGAACTTGTTCAAGTTGGAGGAAGGGTTGAATGAAAAGACACGCTTGATTGAAATCATCAAAAAGTGCCAGGAGGTTCGCCAGCAACTTCTTGATCTTTGTAAAATGCCCACAATCCACGTGGATCCAACGCAGAGCCAGGATTCCTCCGGCAGTTCAGTGACTTCACATGTTACAGAGAGTAATGGTCAGTGAGGAAAAGCACAGTGAGAACTGGACATTTTTTGTTATCCCTGGATTTAATTTCTAATACTAAGGGTCATTAAAGAAATGCATTTTGTCTCCAGTGTGCTGTTGTTGTTATTGCTTTTGTCCAAATAAGTACTTTAGATTACAGTTAGTTCCACGTTTTATCACACATGTAAAGGGTCTGGGTGGTGTTTTTTTCCTCCAAAATGCCCACATGATTGCCACAACTATGTTGTAGCAGTTTGTACAGCTTTCCATGCAGCAGGTTCAGTGCCTCACCTGGGTGAGTACAGAGATGAGGAAAATCGCCATTTGATAGTGTCTACCAGTTGGATCAGAGTCCAAAATGATTTAGTTCAAATGAAACTTTTGTGCAAAGCTGGGATTTGTAAATTACTTGCCGTTCTCATAAAGACAAATGCACTGATTTTTAAATATTTTAATCCTGCTGTCACATTTTAAAATGCCGTTCAGTTCCAAACCAAAGGACAGGGCTGCTGTAGCTGAAATAAATAAATAAATAAATAAATCCCTAATTAACCCCGTTTACTAAGGGTGCCCTGTCACGCCCTCTCACATTTGAGAAGGATATGAAGTGGTCAGGCATCTCATAAAGGGCCACTGGCAAGCACATCACACTACACCAATAAAAGTCATTAAGCAAGACTCCAGACTCTAATCAGCCATCTGTAACAAAATTCAGTCTGAATAAGAGACTGAATACTAGGGGTATGTAAGAAACTAGATGCGTGTAAATAATTACCAACCAGAATCTCTTCTATTATCCCTGACATTCAGTTATGAACGCTACAGCCTAATATATTTTATTACTCTCATTAATAAACAAAAAAAAACCTGTGTATAAGTAAATGTGTGATTCGATACTTCTAACTACACAAACCAAAGAAAGCATAAAGTAAACGTAAAACATTTTTTTCCCATTGTGTTTTTTGACTAAAGCCATTTGAAAATATATGTTATACTTACAACACCCCAAATGGTAAGAAGAAACTTGAAAGAAGCTTTGGGAAAGGTTAATATATAGTTAACCTTCAAATGTCTAGCATGTGGTCAAGCACACACACACACAAACACATATCTACACTGTATGGGCAAAAGTATTGAGACGAATGGCTATTCCATCAACTGCATTCAAATGCATGGACTTTAATATTAAGTTGGTCCCCCTATGCAGCTATAATAGTTTCTTGGAAGGTTTTCCATAAGATTTTAGAGTTTCTGTGGGAATGTGTGCCCATTCGTTCTGTAGAGCATTTATGAGCTCAGGCACTGATGTTGGACGAGAAGGTCTGGCTCACAATCTCCATTCCAGTTCATCCCAAAAGTGTTGGATGGTGTTAGGGTCAGGGCTCTGGTGCAGCCAGTCAAGTTCTTCCACACCCAAATCATCCAACCATGTCTTTATGGAGCTTGCTTTGTGCACTGGGGCACAGTGATGCTAGAATAGAAATGGGCCTTCCCATCCACAAAGTTTGAAGCATGGCGTTGTCAAAAATGTCTTGGTTTGCTGAAGCATAAAGACTGTCGTTCACTGAAAGTAAGGAACCTAGCCCAAACCCTGAAAAACAGGTCTGTCCCAATACCTTTGGCCACATACGCATCACTTGAAGATGAACTTTCAGCCAATCCCAGCAAAGGGGGCTGAGTCTGTCTGAATACAGGTGGGAATAAGAACACGGGTCAGATTTATTGTAGCAACCGGCCTTAGAAACGGGGAGAGTCCTTGGAGACGGGTTCCCAGGATCCTGGGTCATGTGCAGGAATGCAACACTTCTTTAACAGTCTTGAACGAGCAGGTGGACTTACAGCCGTGTGATAACGAGAAAAAATGGGCTGTGGGAGCTCTAAAATCACGGTGGTCGAGCCCGTGACACCGGACAGTCCGGACGTAAATGAGGTGGGTTACAGCTTCTCATTTTAGTTTTTCAAAGTTTTTATAACATTCAAAGCATAAGTAAAAATCTGTGAGATTATTGGACAAATTACTTTGTTGAGTGGATAATCCATCAACCAGCGTCCGTTGGGATGAAGTAAACATTATTAATTATTAATTTTTTAGCCTGCAAAGACATTACGTTGTCTGAGTCACTGTGTCACTAAGGAGCTTTAATCGTTTATTTTTTGTGCTAAAATAAATCTCAGCTTTTAGAGGCTCGTGGAGGAGCTCGAGGTGACTCTGCTGTGTCCAAGAAGACCACGGACAGTGGACTGGGGCTGGACTCTGGAGAGACCATCGGCCTGCCCGGGGCCGTTCCCAGGATACTCCCACCACTGAGAGGTAGGAGAGCAAAAGCAGTCTGGTTATGGGCCCCAGAGGTGAAAACATCTCGTCTTGGATCATTTTTGCCTTTACACGACATTGTTTTTAATACAAATCATACAGCAAAATCCTTATTAATGAATATGAATTTAAGTGAGCACTGCATTGAATTTGACCCTGTAGGTGTTCAACACTAGCAAGTTTGTCATGTATGCTGCGTCCACTAGGTGTCGTACTTTCTTCATGAGTCAGGTGCAAAGCTGGACCGTTTTCTTGACTGAGACAGCAATGAAAGCACTTTCTGTAGTTATTCGTATCCAAATACATTGTGCCTGGGGGACATTTCTGCTTTTTGTTCATTAATGTTTGCTCTTTTATGAAGTACAACAATTAGAACAGAAAACACAATAGTGACCCACTGATGAGTAACTTATTGAAAAGTAAATTAACTGTAATTTATATTTATGCCCTGCATTTGTGTTTATAGCGTAGTGTGTATTGAAGTTTCATATTGAGGTTATTTTCTACAGATTTTTTAATTGGAATTATTCAGACTTTATGCTTTTATGTTGTGTCTCTGTCTGTCTTTGCAGTCATAACGTAAGCAATTTCCATGATCAAATAAGGTTTTCTGATTCTGATTCTGATGTGTCTAATTGTGTTGTTAGCTCAAAGTCCAGGGCTGCCCCAGGAGAGCCAGAGGCTGGAGTCCAGTGTGATTCTGGAGGAGCTGCTGAATCAGGGCATCATCCCAGCCCAGTCCAAAATGGGAGGCAGTGGAGAGGCCTACAACATCATGGTGAGCAGTCTGTTCCAATTTGAAGGGGTGCAAGCACAGTATCGTGGGTTTTTGTTGATTTCTTTGACATTTTAAAGACAAATTCCATTTCTGACTGTGTGTATGCTTCGGGCGTCCTGCAGCTGAAAGATGCAGAAAGGCCAAGGAAGAGGCCACCGCCTCGTCTAGAGTCACTGAAGATTCGTAAAGAACAAGAGGTCACAAGAAAGGAGGACATTGATGAGAAGATGAGACAAGTGGAAGAGAGGAGAAAAGTACAGCAGACACAAATATCATGCTTTTCCGGGTCCTTGTGTTGTTGAATCATAAAATAATTACTCCAGGCCACCTGCTTCCCAAAGACTATTGTTAGATGTCTGTCAAACATAAACAAAAGCAGTGTTAATGACTCCTGTCATGGAGCTCCCCTGCATTGCTTAGTCATAAGGTTGTCTCCTTTCTCTGGTCTGACACACTAGATTCAGCTCAATAAGGGGTTGATAATTAGCCAATGATTCAGGTGCAATAGAGCATGGAGAACATAAAACTATGCAGTGCCGAGGGCAGGGGGCTGGGGAAACTCTGAGCTAAAGCAATGCTTCTCAACTTCATCCACTGGGTGCCACTAAGCAGCATTATTCAATGCCCCAAAAATTTGTATCTAACTTTTAGAGGGTTTATTGGTTGGTAATGACTGATTAGTTGACATAAATCCATGTCCACACCCTGAATGAACAAACAAAGAGTGACAGTTGTGAGCAAAACTCCCAAAGTGCATGAATAAAAACCCTCAAAAGGAGATAAAATGTCCTCTAGGTGGCACCAGATCAAGTTTGTTGTAGCAGAGAACACTTGGAACTGTGCAGATCAGTTTATGCCCTGAGCTGAAAAGCCCTGAAGCAGAGCACAGTCGGTATATGTTCTACTGATTTGGTTGGTTGTAGTTATATAACCAATGTTCTTCTTGTTTTAAATGTATAGCACTAATAATGCACCTTTTCTCTGTTTTAGCTGCGGGAGGACGAGCTGCGGACCAGACTGAGGGCTAAGTCTGCAAGGCCTCGAGGAGCTGCTCCACTGGGAGCTGAGGTTCATGCTGATGCTCATCAAGCTCCCCCAATCCCACCCACAGCCAAAGAGTCTCACACGGGCAGCAGTCCGGAGGATTCAGTAGATGGGAGACTGACTGATTCTCCAGAGCTGGAGAATGACTCAACGTTTCAGCAGCCCGAAAACGCTAATGAGTTCTTTTAGCCCAGGGCTGAAAACAGGCCAACTTACTTCATATATATAGCATATATTTAATACATAAATAAACATATATTTAGGGCGAGGATGGTGGGAATGTTCACAAAATGTAATTCTTTGCACTTGCACTTTATAATGCTCTTACTAGCTTTTTAATACTGGACGGTGGATTTTTCCAAAGCTATGTTAACGCTGTTTAACAATTCTTAGATGTTTTTGAACATGCTGCAAAGAGCAACATGAGTTTCTATTCAGCCGAAGTAACCGTGAACTCAGAGGAAGAGATAAACTGAAGCTTATCTTATTTTTACTACCTTTACTCTTTAAGATGCTATATTCCAAAGATATATGAAACGATAACTGCATTCTAGCTATTAGGACGTCTAGGAATTCATCTCGATGACTGATCTTATGTAAAATAATTAGTTAAGCTGTCATGTAAACAGGTTCAACGGACACTGAGGCCTTGAGTCTTAGAAGACAATAAATATATTTACTCATTAAACCTCCTTGTCCATTGGAGAGATCTCATTGTTTCAGCTATAATAGTTACATATTTTTTTACATTTACCTTTGCCTTACTGGCATATTCAAATGGTGAATAGAGTTCACATATAGATTTATAAAGCTATTCATTTATATCTTTATCTATTGCACTGATCTGGTACATAGTAGGCCATGCGTAGAGATGTTAAGCCCACAGGGTGGCGCTGTATAGTCAGCTGGTCAATGTGTTGTACAAGAAGTTTACAGTGCTACCAAGAGGACGTTTTTTGATCTTACACGTGGTCATTGTGAGCAGCTGTATCATTCTCGAATTAGCAAAATGGCAAAAATAGATCTCATTAAAATGTGTTTTGTTTTCATAAATGGAGATCATATGTACATGTGGGGTGTCTTTGGACATTCAGTTGCCAGTAATTCTTCTTATGCCCAGCCCTGGAAATCCCTGTCTTAGCCACATGTTGCAGAATCTATGTCAGTAAAGCTATTTTAATATGTGACCAAATTTTTGATTAGTGTCTATTTTTTCATTTTCTAATTTGCAGTATTTTGAAATCACCTTTTTTAGAAGTGAATGTTGGTTAATAGTAAAAAGTGTCTTTTGGTAGTCCCATGGTGCAATATATGTATACGCCATATGTCTGTGCAGTTTATTAGTTATCTCACAGGTCCTTTAGAGAGGTATTACTTTCCTACTAAGCAGGTTTAAGCTGTAGTAAATCAATGGTAGCCTTTATACGTTGCTTTTCCCTTTTCAAGATGTGCATGCCCTATAATTAGGTGATATGAATGAAAGAGTAAGAAGAGTTACAATGTGTTTCTGAATTCATTTATAGATGATTGTGCCATTGTTGACAAAAATAGACTAAAGGCTCTAATTATTGGAATATTGAAATGCCCTTATCAGTCCAACCAACCAATTCAATATGCAAATGAAAGGAGGCAAAGGTACAAGGGAATGCAACAGGATAGGTTCCCATTGTAATCCTCCTGAAATCCAAACCTATCTCTATTACAGAGGCTCTGCTCTGGGCTTAACTGGGCATAAATAAATTAGTGGTCATGTCAAAGATGCTCTCCATGAGGTCCATGTCACGCCTCTATGGCTGGTCTATTGCTGATAATTTTCCTGTAAAGCCCCAGTTGTGTATCTCAAGGTGTTGGGCGTCAGAAGCTAGGCGAAGCGTGGTGGGCCCCACCAAACAGCCAGCCTCTCGGGTTGCACGCCTCCACAAAACCCACAGCAGTCGAGTGATATGGAAGTCCAGGGTCTAAATAACAGTCCGTATCAATAATTCACTGGGCAACTTATTGAGTTACCTGCCTAGTTAGAATTACTGGTAGACTTAGAAAATGAGGCCTATCTGTTGTTTCTGTTTGTATAAAGGAGAGGGAGGTCGATGCCACTTATAGAGACATAGAATAGTTATAAAAGACTATCTAGTATATAAGTGTGTATTTATACTACATTTACAATTACAGAGTACATACTTCAAATACAAGTTGGGGCAAAAGTCATTGGCATCTTTGGAAGTCCTATGAAACCATTTATCTCAGCAGTAGAACACTATATAGCATTAGGATAATAACAACTAACAAACAAAAAAGTAAAGATTTTTTATTCCAAATTTCTCTTTGATGCCCCACGCCATCAGACCAAATCCATCACAAGTATACTTTATTTCATTTAAGGAAGCTAAAGCAGGTACAGGCTAACATTAACATATATAAAATCAATACTTTTGTTGTGACATTATTCAATTTATTCTGGTTTAGGTGTTTTCAGTACTGTAATGCTTAGACAATCACTCATACAACAAATAATATATATATTTTGCACCGGTGGTGAGAGTTTACCTTTGACTGGCATCTCAAACATAAGTCTTTTTCTGTAAACAACATGTTAAAAGTAAAGATGTTTCAAAACTTCGTATGACTTCAACTATGTACAAGTCAAACAAAATATTTTACACACTCCACACATAATGCCAGAAAGGAGAGACACGTTGGCACATTGGCTGCTTTGTCCTCTGAGTGTAACATCATCTGAAAAGCACGAGTCCTCTGGTGCACACCTGTCCTGCAGCCGTGCCTTCTTTGGGCCCATGGGGTAGCTTCTTAAGGCTGCTTTAACCACCTGTCGTCCTGTCCCTGAGGACACGCTGTCCATTTGGTGGCTTTAAAAACCATGTCATTCTGTTGATCCTTTCAACAATTTCAACAACTTCGGAAAAAAGAAAACTCGGTCATATGAATGTTAATAATTGCAGAATTACAGCAGCCTGTATGTGAGTTATCAGAACAGGATTTAGGCCGGGCAATCTTGAAGTCTCTCCCTCACGCACACATTTACACACACACAAACACGTACATACACACACTCACACACACACATCTACACACACACACACATTTATCAAAGCAACAAGTGTTCTGTGGACAGCCGTGTGGAGTTGGAACAGAGGGGCACACAACCGGGGCGTTGTGCCGCTGCCCAGCTGTTGGTAGACGCGTGTGGTGGGCGTGGCTCTCATCAAGCCCCGTCCCTCTCCTCCTCTCAGTGGGCGTGGTTTAGGGAGGCACATTTAGCAATGGGGTCAGAAGCTCATAGCAGAAGTCAGGTCAGTTACGCAGGGGAGCAGAGCCCACCTGAGTACCTTCGGCACAATCCGCTCCACATTTCCTCCCAATGATCACTAATCTACCTCCAGCAACCAAGTTTGTAGCCTAAAGCCGGGTTTTATACTTCTCAGAGCCTTACGTGTTTTTTTTCGTGCACTTAATCGTGTTTTAAAGGAATATATAAATAGGAAACGTGTATCGACTCAGCAACATTTGCACTACCTTTTTTGGGGGGTTCCCTAAATAATTTTTGCACTTGAGTATTTTTTTGGTTTTTGAGGATGCATACCACCCAAAAGGACACAACTTATACCAAGATATTCGTCGGGGGTCTTCCGTATCACACCACGGATTCCAGTCTGAGGAAATATTTCGAGGTGTTCGGGGAAATAGAGGAGGCTGTTGTGATAACAGACAGACAGACTGGGAAATCCAGGGGGTACGGGTTTGTAAGTAGCACCATTATCCTATACTTTGAGTCCTCTTTCGCTTCTTTAACATTCATGCAGTACTGAGACTTAAAGCCCACCACTGTGCGGCACCCAGCCCTTTTCACCACCACCACACATCACATGTTGTTGATAATGTGAGAGCAGAGTCGAGTTAACGCTTCCAGAAGAGTCTTGCAGACATGAAGCTCCCAGCTCCTCTCAGCCCTCTCTTGCTGCTTTGTGTCTCAGAGTTGGGTGGGACAGCTAATAACGGCCATCAGCTAAAGTGTTCAGGGTCCTCACTGTGGTATTGGTGTGTGTTGATCTTTCTCAAGAGAGATCTCAGTTTAGGATCTTCCGCTGGGCCCACCTTCGTGATATGTGTGGGGTTGGTGGTGGTTTTAGTGTGGTTGTGAGCTTGTGGTTATCATTGATAAGGGAAAGCAACTGTTGCAACTTCGCCAACGTTTAGGAGTAATGTTCTTGAAATTGGCCTTTTGTTGAAAAAAAGCACTGTCATTAAAATCAACGCAGAGCAGCTAAAGTTACTCATGACCAACCCAACTCAGCTCTTCTCTAATGGGGCTCTGTTGGCTCAGCTGTGGACCCAAGAGCACCCTGATAAAGCCTCTCCTAGCCAGAGAGTAAACACGCTGGCCTGAAAGTTGTTGACCGTCCACACAGGCAAAGGGAGTCTCCGTTTCTCTGAAGTTGGGGGGATTTCTCAACAAGCTGGCTGCCTGGTAGCTGCTTTCTTTGATCATTCAAACTAGGAATGGTTTTTTTCTCTTTCTGAGGTAATGTAAGAAGCAACTGGCAATGTAAGAAGGAATCATGTCGAAAGAATCTTAAATTGCTCCATGCTTGCCTTATTGTGCCAAATATCCCATAAAAATGTTGCATATATCCCAAATGTTGCCTGAGATGGGACACAGCATAGATGTAAGAGTTGTTTGGGAAACTGCTGGGAATCAAACCTGTAGTTTCCACATTAAATCTATATCTATGCACCCATCTGCCCTGTGAAGTTCATTTGAAAAAAGGAATTGTGTCAGGGGCTGCAATGGAAGTGTCATAGCTGAAAATGGTCACTATAGATGTCTGTGTTGGTACAAGCTGGTAAAATCTGTGAAACCATTCATGGCTCCAATCTCAGAATCTGTTTTATTTCCTTCCAACTTGTATTAATCTAGGTGACGATGGCAGACCGCTCTGCAGCTGACAGAGCTTGTAAGGACCCCAACCCCATTATCGATGGTAGGAAGGCCAACGTAAACCTGGCTTACCTGGGAGCCAAGCCACGAGTCATGCAGCCAGGTAAGGTTCTCAAGATAGTTGTTTTTAAAACCAGATGCTCATGCCAGCATGGTCTTCTTGTCTGTCAGTAAAACTCTGATACTGATAATGACCACACTGAATTATTTCCTTGGACATAGCTGGATTAGACCAATTGAGAACCTGTGAATCTCACTGGAGGTTTTACAACCAGGACTAACTGTTGTTTCTTATAAATTTGTGCATAGGTTTCACCTTTGGCGTACCCCAAATTCATCCAGCTTTCATCCAAAGACCTTATGGGTAAGTGTCATCAGAACATCTCACAGAAGAAAAAGTGACTGTGTGCAGAGTGAAAGAGGTTCCAGCAACCATTAGCCATACCATGTCTTTCACAATTATATCTGTCTAAATCATACAAAATCTTTTTTTTTAGAGACTTAAGGCTATTCCAGTCACTCCCACACCACAACTGGCTTTACATGTGTAGATATAAATGCACAGTCTGATCATTCTGATGATTATGAAGACCTTCAATGTCTGAACACCATTTCACCCCTATTGAAAATGGATAGGATTAAGTGCGTATGTGTGTGTGTGCGTATGTGTGTGTGTGCGTATGTGTGTGTGTGCGTATGTGTGTGTGTGCGTGCGTGCGTGTGTGTGTGCGTGCGTTCGTATGTTTGTGTGAGATGTTCTTTAATGGGCTGCAGCCTGATTCAATGTTGTCTTTCTTTGGTCCGACAGGCTCGATATGGGTTAAGCTAACTGATGGTTTGAGGAATAGCTCTGAGGGCATTGCACAGATCAGTAGCTACCGTACCTGTAGACTCAAACACACACAAACAAGCTCGAAATGGTGATTACAGATGCATGTATGTTGGTTTTTATTGTGGTTTGGACTTTCATTTTAATAGTACATAGAGCTGTGTGTGCCTTTTTTACCGTTATGAAGTGGTGTTAATAGCTAAACTGTGTGCTTTTTCATTTACTGGGTGGTGGGGGGGCTGATTTGGGGGTGTTGATTTCAGTGTTCGGGAGTAATAACTTTGCCAGGAGCAGCGAAGAGGGTTTTGGGTTTTTTTGTTTTTGCTGGAGCTTGTTTTCTTGTTTTTCATGGTGTCTTGTTTTTGGAGTGAGTAATCTTTTTTTTGTGTGTGATGATGTTGAAACCCCTTTCCTCCACCCAACCTCAAACAAACAACCCAACAACAATCTGCTTGCACGTTGCTGCTTTTTCTTTTCTTATCTTTTTTCCTTTCTCATTCACATCTGTCATGACCGTGACAGACTTCTACTCTGACTTTCTCTCTTTTGCACCCTTCTTTTATTTGCTCTCTCTCTCTCTCGCCCTATAAGGCATCATACTGTGGATTTAAAATCCCTGGAGATCTGCAGTCTTTCAGTCGCTGATATGTTGTTGTACACTAGGGAAAGCCACTGGCCTGCCTTCAATGCAAAGCTGTCTCTCTTTATGAGGAGAAACTTTTTACATGTTGGGACCGTTAGAGAGGGGACCAAAGGGCGTTTAGCTTTCTCATTATTTAATCTGCTGTGAGTGTGTGTGTCTCTGTGTCTGCATGTGTTTGCAGTGGTGCAAGCCTCCCCCCAATGTGACACAAACAAATGTCTGGATGGCACGGCCCCCTGAACGAGCCTTCGTCACATGGCCCTGTGCAGCGTTAAGGAAAACAAGCTTCTCCATTGTGCCACACAAAGGCCATAACGCTGACACTGCAGTCGCATGAAGCCTACTCTCTCCCTGTCTTTCTTTCTCTTTCTTTCTCTCTCTCTCTCTGTCTCCCTTTCTCTCATTCTTTTTCAGGCTTTTGGGGCTAGTTTGCTTCTAACATGTGGCAACGAGTCCCACTTTGGAAAGCAGGCCTGCTATGACGCAGTGTCACTTAAAAAGCATCTCTCACATAGCAACAGTCCATAGGCTGATGCGAGGAGTGCTGTCAGGAAGCAGTGGAGGGCATTTGAATAGGAACCTCATGGTGTTGTCCTTGGAGCAGTTGGCTCATGCTGACCCAGGGCCAAACCCAACACAGCAGTGTCAAAATGGGAACAGTCCACTAGGCTGATGTCAGTGTCGGTCCCAGCTAGGAATTTTTATTTTGACCTACACTATCTCTATGGTACACTCATATGTTTCTGGATAATGTGGCCTTTTTCCGTTAAATTGCTATATTTGGGGCTACATTGTTACAGCACAGACATGGAATAACAGTCTAGCCAGTTGATTGTTTGACTGCCCTAATTTTCAAAAGCAGAATATATAGAATGTGAAGAGCCAAGTTTTTCAGTGGGCGACGGTGACGTGATGAACAAAGTCAATCGGCCTTCAGCAGGCTTAATGTGCATCTGTCACGCTGCCTGTTTTAGAACTTTAGTAGGTCCAGGATTTCCACTCAGATTTCAACAGGTGTGCTCCCTGGAGGCGGGGTTTGATTCAATCCTGTCTCTGTGGCGTCTGATCTGAAACTAACCTTTATTTAGATATGAACTTTCAGTGTGACGGGCCACAACAGTCCAGTCAGAGAAATGGAAAAATGTTTGTGGTCTGACATGGCACTTGGTAACAGTAGTATTTTTAACCAGTGCCTGAGGAGGAAATAGATGCCTGAATCCCAAGGGACCGGGCTCAATTCCTTTTACAACTGCTAGGCCACAGTTGAGCTCCAGCTGTTCGGTGCCCACAAACCCATGTGTGGTCAAAGCACTATAAGCGTGACTAAGCAGAAATGGCTGCCTGTGCTCAGTTCACCAGATTGTTTAACAGGAATGTTAATTGAAAATATCAAAAGGAAACAGGACCGGAAAACATCTAGTTTTAAGAGAGATATAGGATCTGTTTTTGTTTTATGTCCAAATGAATACACGTAAATGGGCGATGGGAGCTGACTGCAGATCAGGACTTTGTGAAAATCCAACCTCAGCCCAACTTACCAATCGTGAATCATAGATATGCCGTTAATATTTGTGCTACAGTGCTTTTTGAAAGATGGAACAGTGTCTCTGATTGAGAAAGAAAGGGAATGTGAGCAAGGGAGGAGAGCATGGTGTGATTTCAGGCAGGCTGTTTGGAACATACCACAGTAGCTCCTGCTGAAGATGAAAATAGCTTGGGTCCAGCTTCTCCTGTCAGTCAAACAGAGAGTGGCCTGTGGAGGCTGCTGGGGCATTTGAGTAATATGATCCTGAGATCCACAAATCAGACATATGTGCCAGATTTGATTTTACAGAAGAAAAAAAAATCAGGAAACCTTTGGAAGAAACTTTGTAGTAAAGTTCTTTGGGTAGCTGTTATAAGAAGCAGTCAAGGATAAACAATGACAACCTAAAATCAGTTTTGGCTGTATCATGTATTAAAACCATGGTGAAGTGCCCAGCTATGCCAGCTGTTCTCAGCCATCCAGTCTTAATGCAGAGAAAGGCTGCTCTGCTATTTTGGTGGCCTGCATGTGTGGTGTGTGAGTCTGTGTCTGTTGGTTTTTGTAGTTTTTTTTTTTAAATAGTGAATATTATATATAGTTTATATATAATATTTATTTGTGGTGTCGTCTACAATATGTACGTTTTTGGAACGGTGTGTGTGTGTTTTTTAGTCTAAACTGTGTTTTGTTTGAGAATTGAGTGTGTGCTGAGATGTCTCTGGCATTGTGTTTTGTAACCCTTATCTTGTGTTTGTGTGCTGTGTATCACTCTTCTTTTATTTAATGTACTTCATTATATATTTGAGCCAAAGTGTGTTAACTGCAGGATATCATAGGAACGGCTTTGCCCTGAGTGAGAGAAACACTAGAAATGGCTTTTTCCCCCCTTTATTTTGTGCTTTGTGTGAGTGGTTGGGTTGTGTTGAGGTGGTGTTGGTGATAAGGACTTTTTTTTTTTTTTTGACGCCTGTGTTTGGAGATCTGCTTCTTTATCTGGGGCCATGACGTTTGGTTTGTTGGTGGATTGGATTGTATGATGGTGTGCTGAAAAACAGGGTTGCCATGATAGAACTTTGTTTTTTAGTAGTATTGTATAGTAGCTTGGAAAACATGGATGCGCAATTTTACTTAGTGTTTGGAAAAAAATTATCAATTGAATACACTGTACCCCTGCAAAAAACAGCAAGTTGATATGGGAAATGGTTGGAGGGGAGGCCTCTCAAAGTGCAGCAGGGTACATAATGAAAGGCAGAATGTGCTCATTGTTCTTGATTGCTTATTTAATCAAAACTCCCCTCTGTGTGTGCCGTCCGGCCTAAAACTCATTGTCTAAGCGCTGAGGGGGAAATAGCCAGCAGCGTCCCTTTTTGAAAACTGTCCAGCTGTCAAAGTGGCAGTGACACGTTCACAATGCCCCCCTCATCTCCTCTCAGTTTCCGCAGGGTCCCACCTTCCCCCTCTCCCAAAGACCCACAACAGACCACTGACTTGGAGCAACATCATCTAAAAAAGCCCAAATAAATCCTTTAAAACTTTTATTTTTGAAGATATGGATTAAGCCTAAATTTCAGTGCCAATGGTGAATCAGAATTGGACATTTTAGTCTAGTCTTGAGTTTAAACAGGATCTGGAGGTACTAATGTTGGCGAAATCCCAATGTGTATAGGAGCTAAAGCTCCAAAAACTCTTGCATCGCTCTCATGGTACAGAATATTTTATTTGTGATAGATGTCTATTCTGGCAACCCTATATCTCTAATAACCACTAGCAGGCATTTCCTTGGTGTTACTGGAAAATGTGGTGTTTACTGGATTGTGGAAATGAGGGTGCTTGGCCGCGGTGTGGGTTTTGCCCTGTGGTTTTGGTTCTGCAGTTAAAAGCTCATGCGTGTTGTTTGTTTTTGCGAAATCTCTGACAGCAAACTGACACTTGTTTGTTTGTGTCTCGCAGGATTCCCGCGCACTACGTGTACCCGCAGGCCTTTGTGCAGCCCAGTGTGGTGATTCCTCACGTGCAGCCGGCCACTGCCTCTGCCACTGCGTCCTCGCCCTACATCGACTACACTGGAGCTGCGTATGCGCAGTACGCGAGTGCTGCCAGTGCTGCAGCCGCCGCCGCGTATGAGCAGTACCCCTATGCGGCCTCCCCTGCGGCCGCCGGCTATGTGGCCACAGCTGGCTATGGCTATGCCATGCAGCAGCCTCTTGCCGCCGCCGCCGCTCCGGGTTCCGCAGCAGCCGCCGCTGCAGCTTTCGGCCAATACCAGCCCCAGCAGCTGCAAGCTGACCGGATGCAATAGCAGCTAATGGCATGGGGAGGAGGAGACGCTAGGGGAGCGAGCCAACGCCCAGCGACTGCTCATCAGCTGTGAAGGGGAGTTAGATGGAGATGCCTGAAGATAGTTGAAGGGCGTGTCGCTGGAGGAGAGTTAATGGGAGGAGGATGGTGATTGGTGGAGGTGATTAGTGAGATGGGAACTCCATAGCTTTCCAACTTGCTGTGATTAACAAAAAAAAGAGAGAGAGAGAAAAAGAGAAAAAAAGTGGTTGGAAAAAAAAATCACAGAAAAGTATAAGGAGGGCGATTTAACTTTTTACCATTATCAGTAATGTTATTGTTATCTTTATGATTAATATTAAAGTAGTATATTTATTGCTAAAGGAGAACGCAACGACTAATCACTGTGGTTTGAAGATGTAGAACAAGCCTTAAGTCCCGATGCTGTCATTAACGTAGGAGACCGTTCTTCTCGAAGGACGTTAGATGTCCCCACAGTGTTTTGATTCTGAAGCCCTGTAACTTATATATTTATTCTAATATTTGAGGGCTATTTTTGTCCTGTCTTCTCACGTGCATTGCAAGTTGTTTTCTTTCTGATTATCAGGGAAATGGAGCATTTTCCAGCGAATTAGTAAAGACAAACTCTGCCAATCAGGGAATAGTAGACCTAACTGTGGAGAAATGGAGAAACAAAAAATGTAGTTGTAGCTTTTTTTTTTTTCTTTTTCACATGTTCAGAACTACCTTTTTATCTTCCTGATGCTGAATGTCCCCTTTCTCTGACTCCTGTTTTGACCTCTTGACCTATGCAAAGCAAACAGGAGACAAAACAAACTGCAGGAAAAGCAGAGATTATCTGCCACTCCCCTCCAAAGGACAACGAGAGTTTGATGGCACTCTGAACGGACATCATGACATTGTATCATTTGCCTGCACGTACACACACAAAAATACAAGTACGTACACACAACACTAATTTCTTTAACACTGTTTGAGCGGTGCAGATGGCAAGAAGCATAAATCTGTGCAAACACAAACGTACACACAAATACATATAAGCTTATACAAGATAAGGTACAACCACCAATGGCAAACTCAGTTGGAGCCTGGGAGCTGGAAGCAGGGAGCAGCTGCTGTGTGGGGAGGGACATATACACACACACACACACACACACACACACACACGCATACACGCACGCGCATACACGCACCCACAGATGGATTGCTCTGGAAAGAACGCATCACTTGTGCTCGTTTGTTGAGCTGTCACTTTTTAATCCCTGGGCCCGTTTGGGAACAGGTCCCCTCCAGCTCTGTCAGCAATTCCACCTCTGTCCTAGAAAGGGGCTGGAGGCTTAAGCACAGGACACCCTCCCTCTGAACCCACTCTAACGTCACCCCTCACCCTCTCCAACACCCGCCGGACCCCTCTCTTGTGAGCAGCTCCTCTCTGGAATGGGACGCAGAGGCGCAATAAGGGAGCGAAAGATAGACACACACACACACACATGCAGACGTTCAACCCTGTAACAAGGAACTACTATCAGTCAACCAATCCATATCAATGAAAAATGGTCTTTGTCTGTTTTTCTGTGCTCTTGTAGAAAACAATATTGTCCGCACACCAGCATGTCTTTCTTTGTGAGAGAAGACTCCATTCTCCATTCTCTCCGGACGAGCTAACGTTGAGACCTTTGTGTTAGAAAACAGCACTAAAGCCGAGGGTTCGAATACAAGTATGAGGGTTCTTTGTGTGCCTTACAGTTGTAATGCTATTTAAAGAGGAAAAAGAGATCTACTATTTAAGATATTTATTTTGAGAGTTATGTTGCGCTCTAAGGACAGAGACTTAGTGGCGGTACTGTATTAATATAATGTATTCATCTCATGGCATATTATAAGTTATTGAATAGGTTTAGTTGTAGTATCATTAACATACTCAACCAAAAAATGTTGACGTAGGACTTTATTTAAGATACAATTCTGTATGTGCACTGTACAATTCTATTTTTTTTTTCTTTATGCCTTTTGAATTTTAGAACATTACATCCAATACCGGCTAGTTTAATGCTTATTGTAAGACGTTTATTTAAATGCAGGCCTATTTGCAGGCAAGTTCTCTTCTTTTGTCACATCTAGGACTGTCAAAGATTTGGAAAAAAAAACAGCGCAAAAGAACAAAAAAAAATATCCTGGCAGAAACTAAGCGACATGCTGCTTACATACACTAGAATGTATAGTCCTTGTCAAGGTTGAATAGCTGTGCTTCTACTGCTTTTAATATACATCAGATGGGGTATTTTACACTGTTGGGAATTTTTTATACTTGAACTATTTCTTACAAGGGAAAATATGAAAATGAATAACAAAAAAAAAACTTTTTAAGGAAGCTTTTCATTGTCACTGGATTTGGGCATGTAAGGTGTTATTTACTATTTAACGTAAATCCAAAGGTCCTCTTGGTAAACCTTATTTAAACATTATTTCAGATTTTCAACACTATTTAATCTAAATGGAAATAAAAAGGTTCTATATTTCAACCTTAACTGCTGTTTCTTTGTGTTTTTCTGTGGTGCCTTTTTTAAACATACGTTGTCATGCTTTTGCACAATGTTTTCATCATCATTGCTTTGATTTATTTAGGAAACATTCAAATATTCCTTTTGAGGAAGTTTAAAATTGCCCTACCAATTTGGTTACAAATGCTGGCCCATAGTTCTCAAATATGAAAGCACATACTGATCTTGGATCATTTTATGCATTTCGCATCGCCCTGGATTAGACTACATGACTGATAGTGGCTTTTTCTCTGATGTGCTTGATAAATTTAAACCATTGTTGAATGTTTTGCACTTTCTTTTGGGAAAAACTCTGTCATCTTTGTAGCGGCACTCTAATTAATACTGCCTACACCCTTCAAATGGTTCTTCATGGGTCCCTAAGGGAAGGGTAAGGCAGTGGTCCTATAATGAGCTGTGAACACTTAAAAAACATTAAAGTGTTCTTTCCCTGTTGAAATGTTTCCACTCTATGATGAAAAAGCTGTTGTTAATGGGTCTTTAAAGACACATTACCTTTACTTATGGAGTAAATCATTATTTTCAGCACCAATGGGATTCCACTATTGATACAAGTCAAAGAACCACTTGTGGTACAATATGTAGAACAATGTTTATAAGAATTTATTGATCAAATGTCATCTTTGGTATCCTAGCATCTATATTTTCTTAACAAATGACTAACTGTACAGCTGAACTGTTCAGTTTATACAGTTGGTGCCTAGTCTCCTGGGTTGTTAAGTTGCTGGAGGCCGAGTCCTGGCTCTCTGTGTCGACTGGTTGAGCAAGCTGTTGGCCGCCACTCCACGGAGATGATGCAACCTAAAAAGTGCCTGTTTACAAATATGAAACAATCCCATTGGTGCCTATTTTTCTATTGATAGCCTTGAACTATTAAAAGTAGCGAGTACATACTGTTCATCTGGGCTGGAGAATTACAGAGCTGTTCTGTTACAATAGGAAAGCTGGAAACCTGCTCACTGTTTCCATGTTGAGCAATGGGTTCATCAAACATGGAGAATGGAAGTGTTGTGATGAGAGGCAGGCACGTCTGGTGGGACACAAACAACACCGGCAGTACAGCTCACCTCCCCAGCCTGTTTCAGCAAACATGTCCATTAAACTTTATTTATGATTTTGTTTATTTGGTTTTGTGAGTTAAGAAGTGTAACATGATTGCTTTTTGAAAGCACTGATGACTGGACATAGGTTCTTGTTTTGCTGGTGATATCGACTTTCCAAAATATGAAAATGTAACCATCGTGTGTGTGTGTGTGTGAACTCGTGGGTTGCTGCGGATGATCAGCTGTCCAAGATGAGCAGTGCTGTATAGTGAAACACTCAGGTCCACCATGATCACCCAATTGTTTGAACTAACTGATTTTACTATTAATTATGTACTGTAAGGTATCCTTGAGTGCCTTGAAAAGTGCCTATAAATAAAATGTATTTTTTCTATCATTACTGTTTACCTATACGTTCTTATCTGCATTCCTACAGCTTTGTCCTATTCCTAAACACGGACCACAGCACATAAGCCAGTGCTCATCTGTGCTTACACACGATCTGCTCTTACCCTAATACACTTCACAACTGGCTATCACTACCTGGAGGCCTAATAGGGCAACCTGAATAATTCAAGGTGTCTCTAATCAATAAGAAATGCCTGCAGCTCCTTACAGCAGCCCCGCTCCAGCCTGCTCTATTTCTGTTTTACCCAGTAACCTGATGCACAGCCATAACCGCACCAGTGTGACACAGCAAAGATGGGATCTTTCTATCTGATGTCACTATGCATGCTTGCCTGAAGTCCACTGCGATTAAAAAGGAAGCTGAAAAAAAGCTAATGTAGGAAAAATGAATGTGAAGCAAGGAAAATGTCATTATTTTCCTGCTGACTGTTCATCTTCCATAATTGGCTTATCTATATGGAAACAAACGATACAGTTTATGGGTTGGAATGGCAAAATGCATGTATTTTTTTCAAAATGGGAAAAATAAAGAGAGACACAAGGTCACTGTCACTGAAAAATCTCTGAAAAACTACACACACACATTAGGTGTGTGAGGGTATGACTGATTTGTGTTTCATGAGTGCCTGACAAGAGTTTGTGTATGTGAGAGTGTATGCATGTGAGTCTGTGTGTGTTAGTATGTGAGTGTATGAATGTGAGTCTGTGTATGTGAGTGTGTGTGTGTGTGTGTGTGTGTTTGAGTGAGTCTGTCTGTATGTGTGTGAGTGAGTGTGTGTGTGCGTGACAGATCGGGCTGTATTGAGATGTCCAGGAGAGGCACCAGAGAAGACCAGCCGAGTGTTCACCCTCCTGGTCGTGAAGGTGGTCGTGTCTCTGGTGGGCTCCTCCACGCTTGCTTTATTTGGGCAGGCCGGAAGTGCGGCGGTTCTATTGGCCGGACGGGCTGAGAGCGGAGTGGATAGAGCAGGAGGTCCAAACAGCTGATCGAGAGCAAAACCGGGGAAATAAAAGGGCGGAATCCTACCGAAGGTAACGTTGTTTAATCAGAATTGCTTTCTAATGTGTGTGTTTGTGTGTGTGAAGGGGCAGCACGGCGCAGGGGGCGTGAAGGGGGCTCTGCTGAAACGTGCTGTTGTTGTTTTTATGAGATCCTGCCTGTGTCTGAATATGAGGACAGCTGTCTCTGTGGCTGGGCTGTCTAGAAGTTGGTGTTGTGATGAAGGCACCTGAGGCCATGTCTGAGATTCGGACATGAGTGGGTGTCCTCCTCAGAGCAGTGTCAGGGTCCACACACAACCTCAGGTTCACGGTCACGCTGGCTGTGCTGGCAGGAGCAGAAGATCCCCAGCGACCACTGAGGTTTGAACCACCGCCGCTTTTCTCTGATCCGCCGTCTGATGTTGGCAGGTTATCTTTTCTCTGCCCCCAGTAAAGAAGAGTGTCACCTCGTTTAAAGCAGCACGTCGAGGCTTTTCTGTTTCCTCTATAGGGTCCCGGACTGGACGGAGCTGTCCAGAAATAATACACATGTTTCAGTGATGCTAAATATTTTCATTACGTAAAATGCAGTTTTACCATTTTAAAATATGTTTATATACGGTACACACGGTATTCATATATGCATGTGTGTGTGTATATAGCTTTTGTAAAATGTGCATAGCATATTGACCACACTTCATTCAAAATTCCAAACAAAAAAAATAAAAAAATGTTTGGAGAAAATGTAAAAATAATACAATTTATCATACCTTGGGAATGATAAATTACACAACACTCTTACGCGCGCGCGTGTGTGTGTGTGTGTATATAT
>JBBPCY010000142.1:12161771-12179284 GCA_037974405.1 Brachyalestes nurse | reverse complement strand
GATTTTCAATATATAGGAGTATATATAGATATATATATATATATAGATATATAGACACACACACACACACGCGTAAGAGTGTTGTGTAATTTATCATTCCCAAGGTATGATAAATTGTATTATTTTTACATTATATATATAACACACCCTTTAAACTAGAAAGGGAAAGGCACTTCATACTGAATGAGTGTCAGTATGATGCCTCAACAAAGATGTGTCACTGCAATCCAAATCCTCAAATACTTCCTTCCAGTGGCTGACTTCCGGGCTCTGTTATTTGTATGAAACATAGTCTTTCTGCTATGTATTATGTGCTTTGAACAGGAAGTTGTATAGTACAACAGATCATATAAAACCCAAAAACTGAAATATCTCAGTCTAACCACGAAGACTGTCAGGCTGAAAGCAGGAGGAATGCATGAAAAATGCACTTATGGCACCAAACTGGCAGAACCATGCCGTGCCTTTCATGCAGTCTCCAAATGGCTTTTTAGATGTATTCATGACTGATGAATTAGCAGCACCCACATTCTCAGAGGCAAGGCAGATTCGCTACAGTAACTGCTGGGAGAAGCTCTTATTAAGGCTTCGGAATTCATCCAGCGTTTTACATACACATCATACTCCAGTTTCATATGTGTTCAGGAAGGGCAGCTCAGTTCACCAGGAGTCTCGCACCTACAGTTTAGATCATGTAATCAGTGTTGCATCCATCACTGTCTGAAGTTACAAGGCCCAGAGCCTCGAGCTCTTGGTCGTGGAGCCGTGCGGCTGAGAGTCCGAGGACTTCTACTACCTCTGAAATAGCTCCTGAGGCCCAGGTCAGGCATTTGGCACGTTGGAGAGAAATCTCCCGAGAGATTACAAGATGACGTGTGTATTTCCACACAGGGCCTCTATTAATTACTGCTGACAAATCTCAGAGAGTGAATGTATTGAATTAGCAGTGAATAACCTCTAAAACCTCTAGTTTTCCTTTTTTCAGTTTTAATTTTGACAGTGAAGGTATCAGAGCTTTACCCTGTGCCATTTGTGTGTATGGCCAAGTGATCTTTCTGGCTATTACTTGTCTCATCCTTTACTGTACTGGAAAAGCTACAGTAAATGGATAGGCTTTAGACCGTCCTTGACACAAAATCTCCAAATGGCCACGTTTAGGATAGGATTCCCATATATTTGTGCCTAACCCACATCCAGCCCCAAGAGGGTGATGTAAGTTAATTTAATTATGAGCTTTTGACAGCAGATTAGGAGGTCAGGTAGAAATCATCTCTGGTTAGGATCTATCTCAGTATGGGACAGATTTTAATTGCGCAAATTGTTTGACAGATGAGGTCATCTTTCGCTGACTCATCCAAGATTGGGTGACCAGATTCTATTTCTTTTCTGACTAAAGAGAGATCAGTGTAACATGTTGTCCTCTTAAAAGTAGTGTACTCAGGCAGGTGCCCGTCTGCACATCTCTTTGGAAGTGGGATTGGACTGAAAAGAATAATTGGACCAAAAATGGAAGTTCGCACAGTTTCCCCTGACACTGGATGTAGTCAATTTTCCAAGATGCATCCAAGATTTGCTTTAGTTTAGCACTTGGCGGTATCAAGCTGACTTTATCTCTATTGACATAATAAAACATTTTATTATGTTAAAAAAAATTCCATAACATTACTCCACCAAGTCAAACCACATGCCGCTCTTGATTAAGGTAGCACAGACTTGTCTATGTGGTTTAGGACGCGGGATGACTGTGAGCTATAAAAAATGGACACAGCTTAACTGTGCTAAACGCTGAACAGGTGCTGTGATGAATTCTGAGTCCCCTTCGCGTGTACATCACGAGGCACGCATGTGTGTGACATTGACATTTTCTTGTTGTTTCTAATAATAAATAACTGCTAACCTTGAATTTTCAACATGAAGAGACATTTACAAATAGCAGTAGGTATGAATTGAGGTATTTTTATTTGATGTTAGGTTAATGGTTTGATTGCTCTGGCTTTGATTTATGTAATCCTGATTGGAGAGCTTTGAGGGGCCATGAAACTGAATTAATAATGTTCTGCAGTCTGCAGCTGCGGAGCTGTTTGGACAAATCAGAATACTTCAGCCAGGGACGTCTGGTCTTTCCCTCATCCTCCAGTCTCTGTTATATCGGAAATTGTCACGGAATTATTCACCACACAAAAGGGTACAATAGACAGGACAATATCAATATGTTATTAAATGATTAACCTGGTTCAGTAGCGGCTTTCAGTAAAACCTCCTGTGTGTGTTTGGCAGTACTGTCGACTTTGAAGTCATTTCATCAGTGTGTGTCACCACACACACACACACACACACACACACATTTTGTCGAGAGATATTCCTCATTGCTTGGTTGTTAAAAGTTAAAGAGTATAAGGTTATAAAGAATATCAGCAGAAAGAACAGGGTTGCATATTGACGAAGCACAGAGACTTTGTAGTTTTGTACTTTAGTGTGTTGGACTCTTCATCAAAGCTCATGTGGCCTCTTTTTTTTTTTGCTTGTAATTGAATTCCTTTCCTCCCATTAGAAGTCTTTCCTCTCACAGACTGTTCACTAATGTTTTCTTAGTTTCAGTACATTTTGCTCTCTTTTGAATTACTCTTTTGAAGTTGAAGAGGCTTAAAATAGTGCATGTAAGTGTAGGTCTGTTAAATGTGATTATGTAGTGTGCTTTAAACAGCTATGATTCTGTATTGTAGTGCCCTTTTTTTCACCCTGGGCGAATTGAATAAAAAAAAAAAACTGCCGAGGAAAAATATTGTTTATTTTTGCGAGAGTGAGACGCATACACATTATCTATCCATACATATATACCTACAGCGCCCTCAACAATTATTGGCCCCTACTGTTAATACTTTGTACAACCCCCTTTTGTCAATAGGACAGCACTTAATCTTTTCCTATAACAGAGCTGGAGAACACATAGAGAGGGATCTTTGACCATTCCTCTTTGCACAATCTCTCTAGATCGTCCAGAGTCCTGGGTTCTCTTTTATGCACTCTCCTCTTCAGCTCACCCCTTAGGTTTTCTGTGGGATTTAGGTCTGGGGACTGAGATGGACATGGAAGAAGGCTGATTTTGTGTCTGGTGAACCGCGTGTTGATTGGTCTACATGTTTTGGATCATTAATCTGCTGAAAGACCCAGTGACAACCCATTTTCAGCAGAGGCCACCAGATTATTGTCAAGATTCAAGATACTTTATTTGTCACACGCATAGTCATACAGGTACAACACGCAGTGAAATGTATCCTGAACCACTCCCTTTGTCTGTGCAGACATTATAGACAAGTACATTTTAAATAAAAAATCTGGATTTTTTAAAAACATACCTGTGTGAGTTCATGATGCCATGCACTCTAACAAGGATCCCAGTGCCACTGGAAGAAAAGCAGGCCCACAGCATCAGAAATCCTCCACCATAGTTAACAGTGGGCACGAGGTGCTTTTGCATGTATTCATCCTTTGTTTTATGCCAGACTCAGCTGCAATGTTTATACTAAAAAGCTCAATCTTAGTCTAATCTGACCAAAGCGCACAGTTCCAGTTAAAGTCTGAGTAGAATTTAGCAAACTCCACATACTTACGTTAGTGATTGTAGGACAGAAAATACTTTTTTCCTGGCAGGGTCCCAAGCAACCTGTTGGCATGTAGATATAATCTAGTGGTTGTTATTGAGACCTGGTGACCCCAAGACGCCATTCTCTGCTGCAGTTCTCTAACAGTGAGTTCTGGAGAATTGTTTTACCTCCCTTACTATCCTCCTCACTGTGTGTGATTGCAAGATAAACTTGGGTCCTCGTCCAGCATTCTTGTTTGTCACAGTTCTGGTTGTTTTAAACTTTTGAATTATTATTATTTAACTATTTAATTATTTAGGCGAATCGGTATTTTTCTTGTAGCCATTTCCTGACTTAACAAGGTCAACACACGTCAGCTTTACTTGAATGGCATGTTTGGTTGTCTTTCTGATTTTGAAGAGTTATGGGACTCTGTGTCATTCTCGAAACACAGAAAGTCATGGATTATTAATTAAAATTTCGTAGACACTGAGTATAAATTCCAAAAAATCTTCAGTTACATTTATTTTATAGAAATTGTTAGGGGTGCCAATAATTATGTAAATAATTATTTCTTAATAATGGAATTTACTTGAGTTGAAGGTTAGATGTTTTTCAATTATTTCAGTGTGAGAAGTGAGAATATATGGAGGGTTGACCTTAAGAATATGCTTGTGAAATAAAAAGGCTAATAATTGTGTGTTTATAACTCCACAACAAAAATTTTTTGTTTATTTTAAACTGTTGGAGCTGTGATGAATCTTCCTCAAGAGGATAAAAATGTGTGGAATCTACTGGAATATCAGTAGAACTTCTGTGGTTAGGTGGAGCAAAAACGTTTGGTTTGTATGATCATAGTCGCGAATGTGTCGCTAACCTTTTCCAATTTTACCCATTTACAGCCTTTACTTGCCATGGAAGCACTAGTTGAGCGACTGGAACAGGCTGTGATCCGACTTGAGGCAGTTTCAGCTAAGCTTCAGGGCTGTTCTGGAATCATGGCCAATGGGGACATCAATGGACTCAATGGTACTAGAATAACACTAATACATTGAGAGCATATTGTGTCTGATAAGAGAACTGTACATAAACTGTTTTTCAAGAGATTCCAAAAAGTATAGCTTTCTCTGAATGAACGATGCCGTTTTTATAGTTTTGAATTAAATGGCATTACAGATATGATTGCATAATTTAGAGAAGCCCTTCAGACCAGAACGAACAGCACCCTTAAGTGTTTTTATGAGTTCCCTAAAAATTATTAGTAAAAGAACAAACTACTTTTGACATTTAGGAATTATCCTTCCTTGGGAAGTGCTTTCTAACACAAGCCAAATCACAGAGAACACTCGGTTAATGCCTGACCAGATACTGTATAATTTAAATAATCCATGACCTTGTTGGTTTTGCTGGTGTATTTTTCATTGGTTGTTAATTCATTAACAAATTGTCTTGACACTAATTGTCTTCAAAGGTGAACTACAGTGCATGGAAGCCTTTGACCATTTACTGAAAGGCGCTCTGTCTGAATACATGAAGATCAGTCGGACTATTGGAGGGGATGTGGCAAAGCATGTATGTATAAATGTTCGTGTGTTTGTGAGACATGCATGGATATAATAAGTTATAATTAATTGTCCATAGAGAAAGTTGTCAGCTGTCTCAAAACAAATTACAACATTCCAGTAAATTGGCAAAATCGACACTATGCATTTAGTCCTGATGATATTTTGTACAATTTTTGTTAAAAATATCCTTTAAAAATTATTTTGCCTGACGGAAAGAGAACAAAGCAATGGAAAAAAGTCACTGGCCATGGACAGCGACGAACAGAAACTAAGCTGGGAATTCCCAACTATTCCCAAAGCTCTGTTGTAACTATGATATCACTTTCTTTATGACTCCTTGTGAGAGTCATTCTACATACACAACTACAGAGGAACTCCTAACAAACAAGAGACAGTCCAACTACTACTACATACAGTATGTGATGCATATGTCAGTGTCCTAACATGTCAACTGACTTTATAATGGGTTTGTGGAGTCTTAACATTTAAAGTGCCGGCTCTGTAGAATAACCCTCCTCATCTATCAGACAGTGACTGTGCCCTGACAGTATGACCTGCATATTTTTTTCACTCTCATCATGAGATCATCACCCTGAAGCAATGTTGCAGTAATTCGTCATGTAATGATATATTACAAAATACAAGACAGTTCTGGGTTGACTAAGTGTGTTTTGAATTGGTATTTAGTGCCAATTCTGTTTTACTGGTCAGTGACTTTTAGTGAATTCTAGAGAAAATATCATCCATCCTGGGGACCAACTGCTCTGCGCATTGTAGTATATTCCCAACTCCAAACACACCTGATCCGATGAATCAGTTAATTATCCAGGCGTGTAAAAACTAAAATGTGAAGGGCAGAGGGTACTGCTGTATAGTATATAACATGTTTTTACATAATCAGCCATAACATTAAAACCACCTGCTTAATATTGTGTTCTTACTTGTTGAGGCATGGACTTCACAAGACTTCTGAAGTCGTGCTGTGGTTTCTGGCACCAAGACTTTAGCAGCAGATCCTTTGAGGCCTTTAAGTGGCAAGGTTGGGCCTCCATACATCAGACTACTTTGTCCAGCACATCCCACTGATGTTTGATCTGATTGAGATTTGGGGAATCTGGAGACACTTTAAACTCTTTGTAATGTCCCTAAATTATTTCTGAACAATTTTTGCTGTGTGGCAGGACAAATAATCCTGCTCAGATTATAGAATACCAATGCAATGAAGTGATGCATTTGATCTACAGCTATGTTTAGGTAGGTGATACGTGTCAAAGTAACACACAAATGCCAGGATGCAAGGTTTCCCAGCAGAATGTTGCCCAGATGATCACACTGTCTCCACTTGCTTGTAATTTTCCCCATAATGTATACCTCTGCCATTTCTGTGTTAAGCACATGACAATCTACATGATATAATAGAAAACATGAGTCATCAGTCTAGGCCTGTTGCTCCATGGTCCAGTTTTTATGCTTATGTGGCCATAGTAGGTGCTTTTGGCCATAGACAGGGTCAACATGGGCCCTCCGACTGGTTTGTTACTACACAGCAAACTGCAGTGGACTGTGTTTTGACACATTTATATTTATGGAGTTTAGCAGACGCTTTTATCCAAAGCAACTTCCATTCCCTAACTACAGGGGACAGCCTCCCTGGAGCAACTTGGGGTTAAGGGTCTTGCTCAGGAACCCAGTGGTGGTATAATGAGGGTAGGATTCGAACCTAGAGGCAAGTATCCTACCCACTAGGGCACCACCACCTTTCTGACATAGTCAGCCTTTAATGTATTTAGTTCTATGGGATTGGAATAGCTGGGTTAGCCTTTGCTTCCCACATGCATCAGTGAGGCTTGGGTGCCCATGACCCTGTTGCCAGTTCACTGGCTGTTCTTCCTTTGAGCACTGTTGGTAGTTACTAACCTCAGCATAACAGGGACATCTTACACACCCTGCTGTTTTAAAGCTGCTGACTCTGTCATCTAGCCATTACAGTTTGGCTCTTTTCAACATTCTCCAGATCCTTACGCTTACCTATTCTTTCAGGGAACACCACGCCAGATCTGACGTTTTGGAGCTGCTCTGACACAGTTGTCAAGGCATCAGAACTTGGCCTTTGTTAAAGTCACTCAGATCTTTACACTTGCCTACTGACAGGTGCCACCGTAACAAGATAATCAACGTTATTCACTTCACCTGTCCGTGGTTTTAAAATGGATCGGGCTGTTAAGTGTAACCATGTCTACTGGATTTTTTTCTTCGTTTTTACTTCAAACAGCAAGATTAAACACAGCCCGATCCCTTGCTCTTACCTGGACCTGCTCATAACCCAAAAGCGTGAGAACTGCAAACAAATTCATGAAGTGTTTTACCACTAAAGGCAACACTTACAAATCCAGATCCCTCATCATTGCTGAAGGAGGTTGTATAAGAGAATGTTTTTCACCCAGTATAGTCAACTCCTTTTATGGTAACGGCCTCTGGGTTCCTCTGCCCTGTAAGAGGAGGTCTTTTCCCAAACATAATGACTCTTTAGACCTGACCCTCCTTGGTTTGTGTGTGTGTGATTCTGAGTGTGTGAGTGAGGTATAGCTCTAAGCACGAAGCAGAGTTGTTTATGCAAACACAAGGATGATGACACTCAAAGGTGGTAGATGTGGTGTTTTTTTTACTAGGAAGTCAGTGAAGGTAACACAGTGCATATTTCTTTGCTCACATTTTACCTTCAAAGTCTTTGTTTATCACAATGTGATTTACAAGTGTGTGCTAGGTTTGGTACACCTCTGCTAAATTCTGCCCTATAGATGATGCATTACTATTTCATTGATTTGTAGCTCTGTCTCTGTCAGGACTTGCTGGCTGTTTCACTGTGTTTTTATGGTGCTGTGTTTTTTTTTATTCAACAGGCTGAGATGGTACACAGTGCCCTACAGATGCAGCGGACCTTCCTCAAAATGGCCACCACACACCAAGAGCCTGCGCAGGTAAAGATTAAAAATGTGTCTCTGCATACAACTTTTCATCAAAGTATCCACAATCATCAACAACTGACACTTTAATTGCACTTTTCTGCCTAGATAACGAATACTTTTCTCACATACTGTAAGTTGTTAGTTGTTGCTGAAATGTACGGGCTATATGGCAGTTGTGTTTAATGGGAACCGATCAATATCAATGCAAGTGAGCCGGGTCAGATTTTTTGTTCATATGACCAGTTATCATCCACTCGTATCATTCATTCCCCTCAAAACGTTCGCAATCTGTCGCCCCTTTATGTTAACACACATTCCTAAAGCCTGTACAGCTATTGATGTGGTTGGCTTCCACCACTGAAGACTGAGGTGTCCATAAGCCTCCAAGGTTCAGTGGGTTTGTCCTGGTTTATACTGGTATATAAAGCTCTTCCTCTTTTCCATACAGTTCTGAGGTTATGTGATCAGCCATGCGACGTTGGGCTCTCTGTGCACATAGGGATTATCTCCACTGTTCAAAAGAACGCCAATACAACACATTCCCAACGCTTCACACAGCGGCCCCGGGGGGAAGTCTGGGGGGCCAGCCTGATGTCATTCCATCGGACTTTGGTTTGTGTTGTCTGTTGCCCAAACAGGAAGTGATTAGCTTCAAGCCTGCAGGCCATTGGACGAGAGGAGGAGCAGGAATTAAGTCATCTAATAAACAAACAGCCTGTTGAGATGTGTTCAGGCTTCAGCGTCATGGCTCATTGCAGCTATTTTCTGAAATGTTTCCCAGAGAGTTGATTTTGGGCTCATTCACTCAGACTTTGCCACAGTTTTGTACACAAGATAACAATGGACAAAAAAACTATACAATAGAATGAAGTCTCATGCTCTGAGGGACAGATTTGTAAGTGACTGCTGTGTAGCGAATCCTTGAGAGTAAGCGATGTAACAAGAGTTACAATAGAGTTAGGAATAGTTTGGCACACATCATATTTCTATATGAGACATTACATTTATACAGAGATATTATCACCCAAGACATGAGTGAAGCCCAATTTTGCTTATTTTTTAGTTTGGAGCTGCAAAACGAATATTGCTGACAAACACTAAAAGTCAGGCACCCACATCGTTTCAGTAAATACTCCCCAAAAATCCTCAAAGCGCTCAAGCTGCATCCAGATTGGTCGATGTTTTATAGGACACCGTAAAACTTGCCACTGTAATTGGAGTAGGAGTGCTGCGCCTAAAAAAATCATACTGTATCCTAAACCAAGTGGACAAGTCTGCAGCCCCTTAATGAAGGGATGGATGCAGTTCAGGGTGGTTTTAGGGATGTGTTTACAAAAAAACATTTGGGCGACTGATGACTGATCCTAGTGTGTATTAGCAGCTTTAGCCTTAGAGCTCCAGTCCTAAGCTAAAGAAGCAAAATGTAATATCTTTAATATGTCCTGGCTGATTGAGTGGAGAATTGTGTAAATATTATGTTTTGCTGGTCTGTTCTTTTAATATAGCTATTTGCTCTCTGTAGCCTTTCACAAACACACACACACACACACACACAGACACACACACAAACAATGGGCTTCATTTTGGCAAAGAGTTAAATTGTTGTAAACTTGCTATGATGTGTGAGTTAAGATCTCATTGTTTAGATGTACTGCTGTAGCAGAGAGCAGGGTTTCATTCTTCAGATGGATTCCCACAAACATGAATGGAAAAAAAATATCTACTGAATTAGATGCGCCCGGAAAAGACCAATGACTTTCCAGTGTAGTCCCTGGAGTACACAGTGAAATTTTGTATAACTGTATGCTCTCTCTAAACCTTTTGTAGGTGTATATGCACAAATATAGACTCAATCTGTGCTCTTCTGTATATATTAGCTTTGTGCATAAATATATATAGTATTTCTTTGCACACATACACACACTCTTATGGGTATGGGTAACAGTGCCAGTATTCTGGAAAGCTGCAAACCTCTGGCTTCTCTCTCACTCTGTCTCTTTCTGTGTTTGTGTATGGGGCCGAGGTTGCATTCTGTGGCTTTTTATGGTCATGTTCTATATTTGAGCTGCTGTGTTTCTGTGGTCTTGGTCAAGTGACAGGCCTGTCGGTGAACACTGAGGAGAGGGTTTGTGTGGTCTGCAGACTAGGGAGCACAGCTGTTACTCTCTGCTATTAACTCACAGACTTCCTAACGGAGCTGATAAAATCTCAGCTAGAGCTCCCGGTCAAGGAGTTCAGACTTAGGTTGGCATCAAGGTTGTGTTAATTTTAGTCAGTGACTTCAGAACTGATTGCTTTTTTGAGTATTCTTTGAATGCTACTTTCACATTTAAACTCTAGAACACAACAAGATATATGAGCAGACTGAATGGGAGAAGGGGGCGGGTTTGGAGTGGGAACGTGCTGTGACCACAAGTCACTTTAGTTGTGGTGCACACTAAACCATATGTGTGAAAGACAAGTGTAATCCCTAATTTTCCCTTCAGGAAATCTGTTTTTTTTTGTGTCCTGGTCAGTCAAGGTTGGCAGAAGGACAATGCAACTCTTGCCCTGGCTTCATTCATGGCCCAGAGATAGGCAGGCTATTTCTGTCTCTCCCCTTCTAAACTTAGACTAATACGAAAGGGGACGTCCAGGCTGATGTAAGAGTGCAGGTATGGACATTTATGTTGACTCTCTTTCCTTTCGAAGAGGTCGTCTATCAAAGTTCACTTGAGCTAAGACAGTAATGGCCTTAGGACGGTGTCTGGGATTCCCCCAAGGGGAACTGAGCACACTATTTGAAAACGACACGTTAAAATGGTATTGACATAGCATTTAGTAACTGACCGATCCAAGCTTACAAATGCATTCTTTCATAGCAACAGTTGCGAAGTCAGACAAGCTTTACAGACTGTCAACAAGTCCCATTTCACCCAGTAAGAAATTGTAGTGCATGACTTTTTTTTTCTTTTGTAATCAAGCTGACCTTAGCATGGGGCCAAATCTGTCGCTGTACTTTTCAGCCTCTCAAAGTTACAATAAACATAATCTAGCTCTCAGATATTTTTAACTAGAAATGATAAGGTTATACAGCAACTTCAACAAATTTTTTCATGAGGTTTAATGGGACTTTTGCCAGGAACTTGCAATGAAAAACAGTGTAATTGCAATGAAAAGCATATTTATGAGCAGATTTAAAACTCTTTTTCTGGGATGTGGTGAAGTTCCAGTATTCCAATGCTGTTTTTGGAATCTGAATCTTTTTGGATCTGAAGATCAGTGGCCTTTGACAGGATTTGAAACCTTTCTTTTTAACTTTATTTTCAACCATGGTTCCTCACACTTGAGACAGCCGTGCAGAGCATGAAAGGATGGCCTTTATCCAAAGAAATGAAAATCATGTGCATGTTGTTAGAAGAAAACTCCTCTCCCCCTCCCTTTTCCTAACCCAGACTCCCCCTGACACATACACACAGATAGACCAAGTACACACAAACATCTATAAACATCTTTTTTATTGCCTTTTTATTTATGCTTATTAGTGTTTTAATATATGTTAGTTACATAAACTATCCAAGAGTATCCAGACCCTTCTATGTAGTGCATTCAGCTACTTTAAAGGAGTAGTTCAGTAAAAACCACTTATATGACCCCAGATATGACCAAAACATCTGATATACAAATTAGGCTTTTTAGTTTAGAGCTATGAGACTAGCATTGCTAACAATGTTAATACTCAAAAAATGGAACCCAATTCAAAAACCCAATTTTTTTCTTTTCGTTTTTCACATTTTTCTGTAAATATTTCTCAAAACTTTACTTAACAAGCTTAAACCATGTGTGGATATTCATTAAGGATGTGCTAAGGTTTCTGTGGTTTACCACTTTTACCATGAGCTATAAAACAACAAAACTTGACCAGGACTGGAGAAAGCTGATCTTGACATATTCTAGCACATCTACTCCCTTGGTTGGTTTGTGAAAACAATTCTAGTCTAAAAAGGCTATACACTGATGTTTTTTTTTTAATTATTTATAATTCACAGTAACCACACCATGTCTAAAACCACACTGACAGTATTTACAGAAACAGTTTGGGTGACGGCCGACTAGTATTAGCAACATTAGCCTCAGAGCCCCAGTTTGAAACTAAAGAAGCAAATTTGCACTCCAAACATGATCTGATGCTGATCGACTACTTCTGGGGTTAAGTGGAAAAATTAGATTATTCACTAAACCATTCTGTCATTGCTGCCACAGTGGCTGAACTGTGCTCACACTGGTATTAACCTCTGTGCAAAAGAACTACCAATTGAATGGAACACTCTGGAGCAGCCACACATGACCCTAAGGTCATCATGCCCAATGCCCCTCAGCACTGGGATGTGGAAAAGTGGAAGCACACTCTCTGGAGTGATGGAGTGAATTCCTTTAGGATGAGTCGGAGTGGCATGTGTGATCCAGAACTAATCATTCTAATCAGTCCCTGACCTCACTAATGTTCTTGTGGCTGATTGCGAACTTCCAATATACATAAGAGTATAGACACTTATTGCCACAGAAGAGACAAACTTTCTGTAAATACACCACTGATTTCAAAAGAAATGGATGAACAGATGTTTTACAAAGATTTATGCATCTAGTGTATATGCATCATCATACAACAAACGGCTGTAGTCTCTTCCATGGTAAGTAGTGTGATTTTAGTTATTTATGAGAAGAGCAAATCAAACAATTATATTGCTGAACGTGTCCGATGTGGCTTGGCCTAAGGACAGGGCTAAAAATACGAACAGTATGTTTACCCTGAATAAGATAACAACTAAACGTATTTATTTTCCCATCAACTCATCCAGAAATTGAATGAATATGTGAATGCTGAAACATGGCAACATGTGAACAGAGGCAGCAACAAGAGCTCCATCATATTATAAAAAGAAACAGAGTGTTCCCTTTCCCCCTGTTATGCTGCAGTAAACTCTAAACATTGGACCTGTGCAAGGCCTTACAAGGCCACTGGGATCTCCCTGTCTGGGCCTGGAATGCTGGCTAGGAGGGAGGTGGGGCTCTGGGACTTTTACTAGGAAAAAGGGGCTTCCTGTATTCTACGCCTTTTCACAATCTAATGGCTACTTTTCATGATTCTTTGTTTACTTTGCTGTTAAAACATAAAGTCTAGAATTGTCAAGAATTGAACACAGAAATGTAGCATGACTGCATACTGTGTTTACTATATGATTTCTAATAAGCCACAGTCTACTAGTGTTTACTATAGAACTCTAGCCTATTTGTATTTGTGATATAAATGGTTTGCAACCTTTGTCCTGCTTGTGTGTGTGGCCTCAGATAGAGCTGTCGGACCTCCTTAGGCCCATTTCAGATCAGATTGAGGAGATACAGAACTTCCGAGAGAAGAACCGCGGCAGCCAGCTGTTTAATCATCTGTCTGCCGTCAGCGAGAGCATTCCTGCACTGGGCTGGGTGGCAGTGGTGAGTTTTACAAAGAGCAATAGTGCTGCGGTCAGCATGCAACTTACAATCAAAAACTTCAAATTGTACCAGACATTTCCCCTCTGAATATTCGAATTCAGGACATTCGAAAATATTTGAGTTTAGATCCAGCTAATTAAGCTGTATTGGAAAGAGTTGAGTGTTAAGGCCAGGTGTGTTATATTAGTGAAAAAAAAATACTAAATAAACCCATTCCAGACTATATGGATTATCAGTTTGTGCCAGTTTTTCATTTTACATTGATAACTGGTCAACTGTTGAGAGCAGCAGGGTTAAGGCCACTCTGTGATGTAATCTTGTTGAAAACTGAATGCTGAGACAACTACCAACAAGTGTATAATTTAACTTCAGAATCAGAATCAGAAAACTTTACTGATCCCGGAGGAAATTGCTTGTGTAATAATGACTGCCACAACACACAGAGATGCAGAGACGGTAACAATATAATACAAAGTCTAAATAAAATCTAAATAAAACATTTTCTTATGCATTAAAAGCAAATGTCTCTGAATTTTATGACAATATGCACCCAGCCAACTTTAAAATAACATGTAGTTAATCTGTCGACTTTTCTGAAGATGTCTGATGATTGCATTGGTGTCTGGAATAAACTTGCCCTACTGTTAGCTGTTTAGTCATGAACTTCCTGACCTTTGGGGAAGATTCCTTATGATTTACTCTGCAGTGCGTTATCTGGACTCTGTCAATTCCATTTACAGCTACACTCCTTCCCCATACTTCCTCCTTTCCCATAGGATGTGTATATTGCCTATTCAAAACCTCTTACGCACTCATAAGCTTTGTTGACATTTGTCTGCAGCCATGTCTGTGATGTGTAGGTTTTACGATTTGCTTCAGCATTCGTGTTCTTTTGTCTCTAAACTGCGGCGTATATTCTCAGTGTTCAGTAGCTCTGCATGCAGTATTTCTTTCAGCAACTGAAGTATATTATAAGGATGCCATTGTTACCTTTCTGTCTCCCTCTCTCTGTTTGTTGCTCTCTCTTAGAGTCAGAAGCCTGGACCCTATGTTAAGGAAATGAATGATGCTGCTATGTTCTACACCAATAGGGTTCTAAAAGATTACAAAGACACGTGAGTGCCACTAAAGAAGCATCTGGGTGATAACAGGCACTCGCCGACACGGTGTGGTCAATATAAGGGTGACATTACCTACAAATACTGGCCCGCATGTTCATTCATTATTATAAAAATGCACTGTGCCCTTTAAAATGCCAGTTTTGGAGAGTGTCATTCTGGCTGTGTGTGATTATTGTCATTTTACAAATATTTTACAATATCTTATCCAAACCTTGTAACTTCTAGTTCTTTTTGACACCATTTATAAATGCCAGCTAACTTTTATGTTATGCTGTTTCAAAATGAATTTTCCAAATTGATACAGTACATTAAGGTTAAGAGTGTTCTTTTTCCAAAACACAACCATTTTGTAGAGGTAGTGTTAATACAACATGATAACTGTTTTTTCCCCTCTGACTGTAGTGACCCTTGCCATTTAGAGTGGGTGCGTTCCTTCCTGAGTATCTGGACTGAACTGCAAGCCTACATCAAACAGCACCACACAACTGGACTGGCCTGGAGCAAAACTGTGAGTTTCAAAGTGATCCACACTGTTCTCTTACTGATCATTTTTATTTTATTTTTGTGGGGGGTGGGGCGGGTGGGGGAGGGTTACATGAATGATAGTTGAGGAAGGAATGCAGTGGCCTTTTGTCAACCTTTTCCACACCTTTACCATCAGAGAGCACTGGCACAGCAGCTGCTTCGGATGAAAACTCTATGATCAGCACGAGAGTTCCCTGTTTGGTGGTGCAAAGGATTTCATTTTTACTTTGTAGGATTGGATGAATCGGGGGAGACTGGTTGAATCTTGAATTGCAGCTAAGATACTATTTCCATTTTTAGTCATACAGGGTCTGCTTCAGTGAGCAGTGATATTATCTGAACTTTGATAGCCAGCCAGTTTGAGGGATCTCTGCTGAAATCCGCCCACAGCTGCTAATGCATGTCGGGCCTGAGACTCTTTTACTCTTCCTCTTTTGTTCTTCCAGCTCTTTGTGTATTTCTTCACTTCACTGTCTTTAGATAAAAGAAAGTTGTGTATGTTTTTAGTAGGTCTGAGCCGCTCCGTTATTTCATCGTATGTCTTAAAAGGACTGGTAGAAAGCAGATTTGGGCAGATCAGGCCTCCTTATGATGGCCAAGCTCTACTGTTGAGTTTTGGGGAATATTCTGTCTTTGAGTTTGACTTTTTTGATGAGATGAAGGGTGTGCGTGCGTGCGTGAGCGTCTGTGTGTTTGTGTGTGTGTCTATCTGTATATGTGTGTGTCTGTGTGTTTGTCTGTGTGTTTGTGTGTGTGTATCTGTGTATGTCTGTGTGTGTGTGTGTATCTGTGTGTGTATCTGTGTGTGTGTCTGTATCTGTGTGTGTGTGTGTGCGTACGTGAGTGTCTGTGCGCGCGTGTGTGTGTCAGTCAGAAACTTGAGAGCCCTCAGTGGCTGTGTGTGTGTGTGTGTCAGCTGTCTCTCTTGCTGTGAGTGTTAGAGTGTGAGGGAGTTTGTGCCGGGGACAGGTGGCTCTCAGGGTCTCTGAGACAGGAGGGTTGAAAGGAAGGGTTTTACCAAAGAAATGCCCCCCCAACAAAAGCCTAGTGTGCATGCAGATAACCCACCTGTTCACACACATTGTGTGTAATTTAAACTCTCTTCTCATGCATTCACTACTTTCTTCCATGACAGTATCAGCTGCTTGCTTAATGTATATTTTCCCCCTGTATCCCAGTCTCTCTCCTCCATGTGCAGCGTGGTATGGATTTAAATACTGTTCACTACTGACCTTTTGGTGTCAAAGGTTAAGCTCCACAACTGAATCCCTGCTGAAGCGAGAACTCAGCAGAAGTATTTTGGAGTGACAGCAGGGTGTGAGCTTGTTTATGTTGGAAAAGAAAAGACGTGTGTCTAGCAGTTGTTGTAGCGGTGGAAGTGGTGAAGAGAGGATTGTGCGCAACTGTCAATGGCAGCTGTGCTGACGGGGAAAAACGTACGTGCGCCTCGTTCAACATACTACCCAACTGACCCAGGCTTATACTTCTAAGACTCGGTGTTTAAACTCCTGAGACTACATTTAAAGTTAAGAAACATACAGTGACCATTTGCACACGTAATCTATTAATATTTTACTGATATTGTTTCGATCATTACGACATTTTGATCCCGATTTCTTTGTAGACAGTTTTTTTGGACATTTTTCATCATTTTTATTAGATCACAGTGCGTAAGGAAATTAAAATGTAACACATTGAACATGTAACACACACTAACATATTTCCAGAAATTCCTACTGGATAAGGTCACAGTATTAAAGTATTTGCACATTAATGAGACAAACTGAAATTTTAAATTAAAAGACACATTGGTGACCCCATTTTTTCAGTTGTAGGTATTAAGACTGAAAAGATCAAGGCCGTTTATTAAGACAACTGTCAGCTAAAAGAAACAATTATTTAGACCCACATACCTCTGCGAAAGTCTTGTTTTCTAATGTAAGAAACGTTGCTGATAATATAAGTATAGGAGGGTCTGTGCAATTTATTTTAAAGTGCTAAGACTGTCTTTGCTAAAACCTCACGTTTAGGTTAGCAGAATAAACCACAGTGTTGCCTAATACTCCCCCAACTGGTGAGTCCCTATATCACAGTTTAAAGTTCTTGGGACTCTTTCTATAAAGTTAAAGGGACTATATCTAACATTTTTGGGGTTTTTTCCCCCTGAAGTTCACTGCACACTGGTGAGATGAACAGGCCTATATACAGTTCTGTGCAAATTTTTAGGTGCCGGCGGAAATAATATGTTGAAACGTTTTAGATGAATAGCAGGTGTTTTAT
>JBBPCY010000142.1:12138595-12154825 GCA_037974405.1 Brachyalestes nurse | reverse complement strand
ACACTCTCCTCTCACAATGAGACCAGTTGGATGGTAAAACACTACTAGAAGTATGTCAAAGGTAATTATTGCCATTTTTGTTTAAGTGAACAAAAGATTTGCTTTCCATGAATTCAAGTTCTGTAAATGCTGCATCACTTATTTTGATGTTTTGTCATTTCCTGTAAATTTATGCTTTAAAGAACATTATTTTTGGAAACTGGGAGAAATATTGTCAGCAGTTCTTAAAAACTAAGGTGCTCAGTTCAATACTTGCACCTATAAAAGATCAAATTGAACATTTTTTCAGTGGTCTTATTTTTTCCCCCCGGAGCTGTATACACACACACAAACAATTTACTTTTTATAAAACATAGGCTAGTTCCTGTTTAGACTCCATTTTATACAATCCTTAACTGTACGCACAGTGAATGTGATTTCAGGTTTCTTCAAATTACCCAATAAAACCTAAATCTCAGGGTTTCACATTGTTTTATTCCACAAACACATTCCAAAAACACAAATGTTCTTAAACATTTACCATCTGGAACCACAGATTTAAGATTTATCATCCTGCCCACTGATGACCCATATGCACAATCAAACAAAATGAGTTTTATTGCAATGTTGTTTTCTGTCTGATACTTTTTCTTCAGTAAGGAATCTCAAGTAGCAACATTTTAGTAGACAATCATTAAAAAGAAAATAATTACCTGTAAAAATAGATCACAAAACATGTCTACTTGTAATAATAGTTGTCAACCTTCTTAACAGCAGCAAAGAAAGTTTTCTTTATCTGGCACACCTGCATACATCACTCTAGTACAATAACAATTAGTGTTTGATGACCATGTTTCCCTGAGAGTCCTGAGTGAAAAGCATCTCTGGGTCTAGATCAGAGTCCTCCTCCATTTCCAGTGACTTTGCAAGTAAGTTCCAGCTCTCACTACTTTCAGGTGAGTTGGTTCGGTCCTTTAGTGTTTGTCTGGTCTGCTGGTCACGGTGGGCAATCACTCGAAAACCCTCCGAGTCTTGAGTGAATAACATGGAAAAAGAGTCCTGCTCGTTCTCTAAAGACTTTGTGGCTGATTTCTCAGGCGACTGATAATACTTTACCTTTGGAAGAGCATTTGGCTTTTCCAACATGGGGAACCGCTTAACTGGACTGGGAGAAAGCTGCTTAAGAGGAGAAACTTCAGTGCTGTGTTTGAGTGGTATGTGTCTACTGTTTTCCTTATTCTGTCTCTTCACAGGTGAGCAGTGGTTGTTATGATTCGTCAGCTCCAGCTCTTTATAAAGTTTTGGGGGATGTTTCATCGTCTGTTTGTTCTCTGTGACTGGTCTTGCAGCCAAAACGGGCCTCCGAATAAAAGTGTTCTTTTCTATTACAGTGCAGGCCCGTAAGTTTTCCTGACTTTTCTTTTCCAGGGGAAAGTCCTCTGCAGAAATAAAAGCTGAAGACCCACCCCTGTTCTGTCTAAGAGTGCTCCTGTGTAACTGACCATTACAATCTTGCGGAGCTTGATCCCAGTGAAGCAACGTTTCAGGGATATCTTGAATCTCATCAGTAGATCTGCATCTGTAAAATACAGCTTTGTTGCTTTCCTTTTGTGTCTCTGATTCATTTTCAGCATTAACATCTTCAGGGGGTCTCCTCTTTGCTGCTGGCTCACATTCCTCTGACTGATATCCCCACACCAAATGAAAAAAATCCTGCTCTTTTTCCTGCCTTTTATAGACTTCACCCAACTCCCTCTCTAGATCTGCATCAGATTCCTGTGGGTGTACCTGAGAAGTATGACTGGTCACTTCAGGCAATTCAATTGTCGCTGCATGCTTTCGTTTAGTCCCTGTATGCACCTCAGAAAGCAGAGTGGAGGAAATCAGCGGAGGATGAGGAAAACTGTATTCTTCTTTGTCTGAGGGAAATAAATCATTGTATTCAGTCAAAAATCATTCAGACCAACTACGTAACTAGTGAAAAGTACAGAAGAGCTACATTCTCTAGTACTTCCTTACCTTTATTCATTTTACTGTGAGGTAGAAAGAATGATGATATTGTGCTCTGTCTTGTGGCAGGCATGTGCATCTTTGTCTGGGTGAAGTTCAGTGCCACTGCCACACTGTAACCACCTGATCGAGCCAGAGGATTCAGCAATTTGGATATTGGTCGCTTCAGTCGTTTCTGTCATTTAAAACATAACTTCTTTTAAAAATCAGACGTACAGAACAACTTTTAGGCTTCAAAGAACATATAACAATTAGATGTCTTGGGACATCATTATAATTGCAATGTAAAGTACAATGTAAAGTATTCTCGCTTCATAAACAATGCCTCCTATTTAATCAAGCATCATCACAGGGTACTGATCAAATATAAGTACAGTAAAGTGGCCACCTATAGTCATATGCAAACACCACACAGTGTGCACAATGTGAAATATTTACTCTGCATTTAACCCATTCACCAAGTGAAGCAGTGAGTTGCCACCACTGAAGCGCCGGGAAGCAGTGTATGGGGATGGTACCCTGCTCTAGTGTACCTCAGTGGTGCCACTAGCAGCCCAGGGATTCAAACCCACCGCCTTCTGATCACAGGGGCATCTCCCTAACCACTAGGCCACCAGCAGCCCCAATTATTAACAATTATTTATACGTACAATTATATTACGTGTCTAAAAAGAAGCTGATCGCAGAGCAGCACGCATACACTGAGGTTTTGGGCCAACAAGCCTTGAGCTCAGCTTAAAAGACGAAATAAATCAGATATAGACTCACCTGCTGCTTCTTTTCTCTTAATTCAGCAGTATCAAGCCAGGCTCCACACTCTTTTGATGCTGCTGGGACTTTAGCAGGTTTACCATTTGTAGTTTTCATGGTTATACATTAGCTAACGTTCGACCAGGACTGAAATGAGGTTAGATAGTGAAGTCACTGGATAACTAACTTGCAGGAGTTATTTACCCTATCTTAGTTAAACTTGCAGGATTAACATTTAAAACAAAAACTGGGTCTGCGCCTGTTGTTAGCTTGTCCTGCTGGTCTAACACTGTTCTTCAGGAACGTCGTTTGTTTTCCCGCGCGCAGGATTTGGACCAAGATCTCCAGGTTGCCAAATATTTCCATTGAGGTTTAAAATACACTATTATATCAATCTGAATCTGTTAAAATAAAACGTTGGTGTGTTATACAAAACTCCTACTTCTGCTTTAATATTGTTAATAGTGACGATGAATGGTAGTAAAAGATTTGTTGTATGCTTTCTGGATGGTTCGTGTTGGGTTTAGGGTTGACTGAATTCTTTTAGACACACAAAATGGACAAAAGTATTGGGACACAAACGGGGACTTTGATGACATTGCATTCAGACATAGACTTATATGGAGTTAGTCCCCCTTTACAGATTTCAGTGGAAACGTGAACCCATTCATTCTTTAGAGCTATTATGAGGTCAGGCATTGATGTTTGCCGAGAAGGCCTGGCTCGCAGTCTCCGTTCCAGTTCATCCCAAAGGTGTTGTGTGTACAATGAGGAGAAATTGGTGTAACAGAACAGATAAACATTACATACACTGCAGAGAGAGTACATGGCAACCACAAAACAGGTCCTCCCTGGATATGAGTAAGTGTGACGTACGAGTCTGCGACGAGCACTGACGTAAACACAATTGTGGGGAAGACGGTCGGTTTTCTTCTGCTTTGTTTGTGTTTCCGTCAGTAAATTCTCTGCTCTGAGGGTCTGACATTGGAGTTACACAGCTGTATAGTTAGTTACGCGTCCAGGCATTGTAACTGTGTGTAAGTAACCGCTGTTTAATGTACTCATAAGTACTGAATTTTAGTTAAGAGTTAGAGGAAACACTGGGAGGCTAAACTGGTTAGCTGCTTTGCTAAGTTGTTTTTGTTGTTGTGGTCGTCGTCTTTGCCCAGTTTTCAGAGTTTCAGGCTCCCTCAGACATGCCGTACACTTGCCCTAAATTGTTTTGAAAGATGTTCATGTAGTTTCCTAAACACTTGTTTTTTTTAGCCAGTTCAGCAGGGCCGTGTCGGCCTGAAAAACTGCATTTCCGTGAAGCAGCATTTGTTTAATCAAATGTTTATTGTCTATGATAGAAAGACGACATTAAACTGTTTACAGTTTGACGATCATTGATTTGGTGATCTGTCATCTAACTGTATTCTTCTACCTGTATTCATTTCTCTATATTCATTTATCTTTATTCCTCTATCTGAATTCGTCCATCTGTAATCTTCTGTTTATTCCTCTATCTGTATTTATGTCCCCCTACCTGTGTTCCACTATCTGGGGCAGCTGGTGGCCTGGCGGTTAGGGAGTTACCCCTATGATCAGAAGGTCATGGGTTGAAATCCCAGCACTGCCTGTGACACCACTGAGAACCCTTGAGCAAGTACCGTCCCCACTCACTGTTCCCTGGGCGCTGTGTTCCTGGCTGCCCGTTGCATCACTTGGTGAATGGGATTAATACAGAGATGGGCGCTGTGTTCCTGGCTGCCCGTTGCATCACTTGGTGAATGGGATTAATACAGAGATAGAATTTCACACTGCACACTGTGTGCTGTGATGTATTCATAAATGACAACTGTACACTTACACTTTACTCTGTATCATCTCTGTGTATTCGTCTCTCTGCATTCTTCATTATACGTTATTTGTTGCTGCTGTAACTAACCGTAAAAAAGGCTTTAAAAAGTGCATGTATAAATATGTAATCCCCACATATTGATAATCTTTATGCATGACTTGTTGTCCATAGGTGTAGACATAAAACCTTTTGGTCGGTACCATGTTCCATGGAATACCTGCTTCAGGAGGGATGGGTGGGGGTAAGTGGAAAGTGACTTTATTTTAATGGCAACTTCTTCACTTAACTGAGATGCTAAAGTGCTTGTCAGCCAGTTTGCTGTGCATATAAGATTAGAGAGTATTTATCCCAGTGAAATTATTGTGTCATTAGCATGCTCAGTTCAACAAGAAAGAATAAACGTTAATAAGACAAAAATATATAGACAAAAGTGCAACACAGTGACAAGAACATTAGTGTAACAAATAAGTGTATTTGTTTACACTGTTGTTATCGATTGTTGATAACCTTTCACTGTCAGCTAATATGACTTTCTCTGTCTTTTTCCTTTTCCTTTTTTCCTTACTGCAATATCAAGCTCCAGCCAATAAACCAGAATTATATGAGGTAAGAGTCAGTGTATAAATGACACTAATAATCTAATTTACAGTTGCTTTTCCTTTACCTTTCTTCTACACTGTTCTGTAGGAGGTGAAGCTGTATAAAAATGCAAGAGAAAGAGAAAAGTAAGCAGTGCTCTGTTTCATAGTTAACTTGTAAATTCTTGAATATCTCAAAAATAACATTGTCTGAATGCTGCTGCAGGACAAACTGTTACAGTTCTTGTTTGTAATTAGTTGTGTTTTTGGCTGCGCTGTAAGGTATGACAACATGGCAGAGCTGTTTGCTGTGGTAAAGACACTCCAAGCTTTAGAGAAAGCTTACATCAAGGACTGTGTAACACCTAATGAGTAAGTAGTTCTGTGCATTTAATATTAAATCACAGAGGCAAGGATGGGCAAGCCCTTCTAAACAGGTTTCTCACTCTTGCAGATACACAGGTGCCTGCTCAAGATTGCTTGTCCAGTACAAGGCAGCTTTTAAACAGGTCCAGGCATCAGACGTTGGCTCCATTGATGACTTTTGTAGGAAGTACAGGGTAGGTATTAGCATCAGTAATGATCATTTGTGGACTATAATGTGTATAATTTTTATATTGTATTGAAAGCATGCCTTTTTTGTCTTTGTCACAGTTGTTGTAGTATTGTGACTAATGAATAATTTCCCTGAAAACATGAATCAGTCTATATGGCTGTGTTTGAAATAACAGTACAGTTGTTATTGTTCCTCATTGTTACAGCTTGACTGTCCACTGGCAATGGAGAGAATCAAAGAGGATCGCCCAATAACTATAAAGGATGACAAAGGCAATCTGAATCGCTGCATTGCGGATATTGTATCTGTGAGTATCTTTAACTTATTAAAGATTTGGCTTCATAGCCTGCGATTGATGTTTCTGCTTGGGTGAATGCCAGTGAATGAATTCTAGCGAGTAGTTCCAACAGTTCCATTAAGCTGATTTTTTTTTTTTCGCAACTTGTGTTTCCTATCCAGTGCCAAAGTGCAATTCATCACAGTGCTTCATGTTACTAGGAAACGGTTCTAGCATCTAGTTTTAAGCCCTGTCACAATTAAATGAACTGCACAAGATAGCAGCGATATAAAGAGATTATTTTACATGGACAATTGTCTGCTTCTAATCTTCCATTTTCAAAAAAGCTTTATTAGCTTCATTGCCACCAGATTTATTAATAAATTCTACTGTTCTACTGTGCGGGCTGCTGACAGTGCTGTATGTTATTCTCCCCGTTGTTTGCCCTTTCTGCTTTCTCTAGCTCTTCATCACAGTGATGGACAAACTGAGACTGGAGATTCGAGCCATGGATGAGGTATTTACAGTCCCGCTATCTATGCATTTGGACTCGAAGAGTCAACTATTTAACAACACAGACATTATGACACAAGTTTGATTATTTCTATACTTCTATTTCAGATCCAGCCAGACCTTAGGGAGCTGATGGAGACCATGAACAGGATGAGCAACATGCCACCAGATTCAGAGGCCAAGGACAAAGTCAACCTCTGGTACAGAAGAAGATTTTGAACTGTTCATATGTCATAGGAGAAAGGCTACCAGGAGTATATTGTCTTGGTTTTGCTTTTTTTCCCCACACATTGTACATACATGTTTACATATTTCATGCAGTTTTGTATTTTTGAAAAGTAAACTGTCAGTTTTTATTTAATTGGACTGGAAAAACATCACATGAGAAAGTTCAGTTTGCTGGTATATACATCTAGTTAATGGGTCTGAAGAGTTATATAAAGGTGATGTAAATGTATATATGTAAATATAAATGTATATATGCAACTTATAACATCCAAGTGAAAGATTTGATAGCAACAGTTCAGGACAAATGGAACACAATCACTGAGATGGATAAAAAATGAACCTTCTTTTCCTATACCTGCATTCCATATTTTTGTGGTTGTTTCCTCCATCAGGTTGACCACTCTGAGCAGCATGTCTGCCTCTGACGAGTTGGATGATTCTCAGGTTCGCCAGATGCTGTTTGACCTGGAGTCTGCATACAACGCCTTCAACCGGTTCTTGCACTCCTCCTAAGCAGTGCTACCACAAGAACTGTTCTTACTCCAATCTACCCAGCTTTCCTTCTGTCATCCAGTTCTTGATCTCTGCTGGAAGCCTATTCTTCGATACAGAACTGTACATTTGTGAATCTGATGTAGAGACTCTTTACGATCTAACTGGGGTTTTAGTGTGGAATATCTTTGTCTATTGGCATTGCTGTCAACCTCTTACTTTGTCATTTTGTTAGCTTTAACTAACTATGATTTATGTTATAGTGTGATCCTACTTAAATCTGTCTGTACCCATTACACTAGCCTTGAGAGTTTGCTTGTTTGAGAAAGGGACAGTGCTTACTTATGCCATAGAAGCAACAGACATTGGATGTTTTTTTTAATGAATATTCACTAGATAGGTTGGCCTCTGGATTTTTTTGGTTTTGCAGTTATAGAGTCTACTCATATTTAAAGCTGTACTTTAAGTAATTCATCTAAATTGGTCTTTTTTCAATCCCAGTTTTTTCTACATATATTTTTATACCTTGTTTAAGCAACATAAAACGCACTGCAGCATTTTGGGACGCGGAAAGTAGACAGACATGGACTGATTTGTAGGTTTTAAAGCTACAGAAATGCACTCAAAGCATTTGTAGTTGGTCACCTGGATTAATGCTAAAAATCTTAGAGGCTCATCATGTTAGTCACTGATTGTGAAAGACAACTTAAACCTGTTTACACGTTTAAGTTGCAGCACTTCAATTAGTAATCAGCTCCTTGCTGGTAGAAAAGCAACTGTAGGCTTTGTGCTGCCTGGTGAAGGAAGGATTCTTCTGGCCTTTGAAGATCAGATAAATAAGTTGCTCTCTTATTTTCACTGTCATTTCTGTGTTCTTGGGGTTGGAAAATCGTTTCACCTTATTGTAAGAGAAATCATATTTATTAAAGGACCACTGTTAAGAGTTTTGAAACATAGCATGTAAATCTTTTAGCAATAAAAAAGTCTTCTCTACGCTGTGTTGTATTTAATCTGTAGTGAATATGGACAAGAAGTGTTTTTCAGACTTTGGACTAGTGAAGGGCAATCTTAATGCTTCAGCGAACCAAGACCAACACAACTGTACCCCAGTGCACAAAGCAATGTCCATAAAGACATGGTTGATGTATTCGGTGTGTAAGAACGTGGAGATTGCGCAGAGATTGCGAGCCAGGCCTTCTCGCCAAATCTTAGTGCCTGACCTCATAAATGCTCTACAGAATGAATGGACATAAAGTCCCACAGAAACACTCCAAAATCTTATGGAAAGCCTTCTGAGAAGAGTCAAGCTGTTACAGCTGCAAAGGGGGGACCAACTCCATATTGAAGTCTTTGTATTTCAATGCAATGTTATTAAAGTCCCAATACTTTTGTCCTTATAATAATAATAATACATTTTATTATAGGTGCCTTTCACAACACTCAAGGACACCATACAAATTTACAAAGTAAGAACATACAAAATAAATAAATAAATAAATAAATACAGTAAGAGACAACAGAGCAAAGGAGATTAAATGGAATATGCGATTTTAAACAAGTGGGTCTTGAGTTTGGATTTAAAAGTACGAAAACAATTAATATTAACAATTAATAACAATTAATTATAGTGTACTTCTACAACAGTTTGAAAGGTTTTGAAGAAAGATGCGTTAACCTGAAACATATTTTAATGTATTTAACATACATACATGGCATATTATTCAAAATTGCACTATTATTCAAACATTATCAACATTACAGTGGAATTCCCCTTTAAGCAGCTCAGACTGGCTGCGTCTCCATGGCAACAGTTACAAAAACCAAGCGACACTAGACTTTGCACCGTGTTGGTGTTAGTGAAGACGAAAACAGAGATTTTAATTTTACAGAGCTTTCAGTCTGCACCTAGATACTGAAGAACTAAACAGTCGTCCAGAATATGTATAAAAGTGAGCAGTAACATTAAATGACCAGTAACTTCGCAAAATCGTATTTGTTTACTGTTAACGTTAGCAGCTAGCTTGCTAACAGCTAACGTTAACCCTGTCCAACTGCGTGCTCTATGCAGCTCAGCCCTGGAGGTGTTGGTACACAATTTGACTTAAACTGTTTTTGTTGTCGTTCAAGAAGGTGCGGATAACATTGCGTATTTGTTTGACATGGTCAAAGATTTTTCGCAGCATAAACAGAAAAACTAAGGTTAAAACTAAAATGAGCTGGACGGAATTGGAAGAGCACATCACCTTGAAGTATGAGATCAAGAGGAGACTCGGAAAAGGGGTAAGTTTAAACCTCTTTTTATATAATGTTTAGTAATTTTTCCACAATTATACTTCACAATTTATAATTTTCATATTTTAATGAGCATTTTTTTTCAACGTAAGGGAATACTTGAGCAACTTATAATGTCTAGAATATATAATAGTCCTTATAATGTCAAGAATATATAACAGCCCTTATAACGTCTAGAATATATAATAGTCCCCATAACGTGTATAATGTGTAATAGTATTCATAAGGTCTAGAACAATAAGAATATGTAACAGTCCCTATAATATCTAGAAAAACTTTGGTTTGTAGGACTCGTTTTGATCCAAATTAATACATGCTTGACAGGACAGCGCATGGCAAGTAGCAACCTTGTTGACTACTTCACTCAAAGATTGGCTTGTGACAGTACCAGGAGAGGCCATGGGTCCAGTTTCATTGGATTTTCAGTGGAAAGGGTCACTCACTGAACTAAACACAGTAAAAAGGCAATAAACCACTGTGAGAAGGATCTATGTCAGGCCCAGTAACTTAAGAGTTTTATGTCTTTTCTGTTCTGTGTTTTGAGTGGTCATGTGATTAGGACATAGTGTTATGAGTACAAACAAGGATTTTATAATGAACAGTGGCTTGCTTTAAATTCAGTAACAGGTTCCTATCAGTGAGGAACTGAACAGCCCTAAATTATTATAAGGACAAAACTATACAGCGCTAAATCATTCTAAGGACAAAACTAGGCATTCCTAAATCACAATAATAACAGAAGTATATAAAACTGAGAGATGATCCTTTAAGATTTTGTGGATCATGGAGTATTTTCATTTGACTGAACTTATAATGTATATGAGCAGATGTCAAGTAGTTTATTATGTTAGATTTAACTTAATCATTACTGTATTTCTTTCTTTTGTGACAGGCATATGGAATAGTGTGGAAGGCAGTGGACAGAACAACAGGAGAGACCGTGGCTGTAAAAAAAATATTTGATGCTTTCCGGAACCGAACTGATGCTCAGGTAAGAGAAAAATGACAGTTTTATATTTTGTTATATTACTATTATAGTAATAAAGGCTACGAGGTATTTGTTACATGTGTTACCTTATTTTGTTTTTGTTTTTTATTTAGAGAACATTCAGAGAAATCATGTTTCTACAGGTAAGGAAGCTCTATAAAAGTCCTATGAAATACACACTAGGCTCTTTCATCCATTATAGTACTCCTAGTTACTTGATATTCTCAATGTGCCTGGATGTTGAATTACAAACACCAGATGGTTCTCCTAAAAAGAGTGGATGCTATCCATGTGTTCATGTCAGGCTTTTATTTAGATTTGATTATGTAATGTTACTCACTTCAAAGTACTCACTATATAATCACCACTCTTCTTCATACTATAGTTTCATGAAGCAATTAACACTGTCTTGCATTGAAAGCATCAAATGTTGTGATCTGCTAGCACTAATTGAATTACTGACAGTGTCATCACAGTTCCTTAGATTTCATTTCATTTAATAGGTTTTCTGCTTTCTTTCTTTAGGAATTTGGGGATCATCCAAATATCGTCAGATTACTAAACGTCATCCGTGCCCAGAATGACAAAGATATTTACTTGGTGTTTGAGTACATGGGTAAGGCTTCAATTGTGTAGAGTTCATGAAAAGAATGTGAAGTTTACTTTGCATTGTGTTTTTTTTTCCAAGCTACACCAGCTCCCTCGACTTCTTGTTTGCTGCTTGCTTCTTTTTGACTCTTTATTATATTACCGGTATTAGGCTGTTCTATTTAGGGATCCATTTAGAGAACACCATATCTGTGGAGTACAGATGGAAACATAATTCCATGGCCTGGTATACCACTAAAAAGCAGGGAAAAAAAATCTTTCCACCATTGAACAGATCAGAAACATTTCTCCAGCATGAAAGCATAGAATTTCCACAAGAATGGCCAGGGCTACAGTTAGCTGAAAAAATGTATATTAAATCGAATTACTCGAAACTCCAGGAGCCAAAAACTAAAATGTCCTTGAATGGACAAGTCAGGAACCCAGTCCTAATTTACTGAAGGCAAGACTGAATGCAAAAATGACCCCATACCGAGCAGGAACAGTGCATAACAGGCCCAGTAGAAAACAGTCATGAAACACACACTGCGCCTGTGATGTCTGTGGATTACAGACTTCTGGCAACTGAAAACTGCATTTCTGTCCAATCACTCATGGACATATGCTACATAAAATAGTTTGAAATCACTGATTATATTGATATAGTTTGTTTTTTGTTATCATTTAATGCAAAACAGTAATATTATTTATAGCTAAATAGTATGAACCACACAAAAGTGTATTTCAGATATTTTTTAAACATTTTTAGAACAACATAAAATTATTAAGCGCTAAACAATACCTATACAGTAGTTACAGTTTCACTTTCACCAAGTTATCTGCTTAGATATTTTATCTCCCAAATTATATCTCCAGATACTGACCTGCATGCAGTAATAAAGAAAGGCAACCTTTTGAAGGACATTCATAAGCGCTACATCATGTACCAGCTTCTCAAAGCCACCAAATACTTACACTCAGGAAATGTTATCCACAGAGACCAGAAGGTATGTTGTTAAGCATGGATTTTGAAGTTACATACGTCTTTGCTTCCAAACAGTTAATGAAAGTGCTTCCGTGCGTCTTCATTTCTTTCATACAGCCATCCAATATGCTGCTAGATGCTGACTGCTTTGTCAAACTATGTGACTTTGGCCTGGCACGCTCCCTCTACCAGATGCAAGAAGATGCTGGGAACCCTGCCCTGACAGAATACGTGGCCACACGGTGGTACCGTGCCCCTGAGATCCTTCTTGGTTCTGCTAGGTACCTTTCCAAAAAATGTGTTACTCCTTGTTCACATTTCACAGAAATACCTTTTTTATCACAACAGGAATGAAGTTGTTGTGGCTTTTGTACAGGTACACAAAAGGAGTGGACATGTGGAGTGTGGGCTGTATTTTGGGAGAGATGTTACTTGGTAAACCGCTCTTTCCTGGAACCTCCACCATCAATCAGATAGAGAAAATTATGAGTGCCATTCCACACCCTACGCCAGAGGGTGAGCTTATGCTGTATCTAAAATACGGCACTTAAAAAATAAAATTACCAAAACACCATGAATCTGAAAACTAGGATCTACTTCCTCTAAAATTCTTATCTCATGATAAAGCAAATGATTTGAAAGCATACTGTCTGGCATACTGTTTGGCTGAGAGTTAAAATACGGATGGCCTAACTTTTCTATATCTTTCTTTTTAATTTCAGATGTGTTGGCCATCAGGTCAGAGTATGGAGCATCTGTTATCCAGAGAATGCTGCTTAGGTATAGACTTAAAATACATGCAACATAAGATACTGTAATATTGGCCGATATTAGAACCACAGGGGTTTGCTGATGAGTATTTCTTACACTCTCTTATAAAACTGCCTATTTGGAGTGATGCCAAAGATTAACATTCCTGGTTTCCTAAATAGATGTTTTTGTCTAAAGAACCAGTTTAATAAATGAGACGTGTGAGTGTGAAGTATTTTCAAAGTATCTGCATCCAGATAATGCAAAGGCTTATAACAGTTTTTTTCATTATGGATTTGTCATCTGTTCAAGCCAAGAACCATTTAGGAAGCTTTATTTTTAAGACCACAGATGACCAGTTGCATATGTATTATATATACATTGGTGAACTTCTTGGTTCCTTCAGTGTGGTTCCTCATTTTTTAGATCTCATTCATCATGACTTAGCCTCAGCACATTTCCTTGTTGGTTCCGCTAACATGAGCATTGAACTGTGTGTTCAGGCCACAGGTTCCGGTTGGTGACTTATTACAGCCATCAGTGCCACCTGATGCTCTTGATCTGCTACAGCGTCTGCTGGTCTTCAACCCAGATAAAAGGCTGACAGCAGAGCAGGCCCTCCAGCACCCTTATGTAGCCAAGTAAATGAGATCCTTTTTCAGAAAAACCTTCCAGAGAATATGAAAGCTTGTGGATTTGGCTGAAAAGCAATCATTCTGGAGCGTGGATAAGAGATTTTGAAAGTGCTTATGAGTATAAAAAAATAATTTAGTAATGTTGTAAAAGATATTCTATTATTAGTTGGCTCCATAATATCAAATACATTAATTAATTGAATGACTTTTCCTACTTTCCCTGCTTTTCTACTTCAGGTTCCACAATCCAGCGAGAGAACTCAGTCTGAACTATGATGTTATTCTTCCTGTGGAGGATGATGTACAGCTCTCTGTTGCTCAGTATAGAAACAAACTCTATGAGGTACTCTATGCACTCATCCCTGCATGCCCTGATTTGTTTACATTTTATACTGTTAAAAGTATTTTCACAATCTTCTGTGTGAACTCACATGGTATGTATGTGCTATGTCAACAAAAATGCTGTGTCATGGTAGTAGTAATAGCCTTGTGATTTTCTCTTAAGCACTTCGAAAGGTGAAAAGCCTGTATGGTACCTGCTGTGTTCTTCTCCAGGAGGTCACTGTCACCCACCCATTCATACCTCCAGAATAAAACAATAGCTAATTATTTTAATCTTCTTGTGAACAGATGATTCTGGAGAAACGGGCCACCCGCCAAATGGAAAGAAGAGTTCATCTGAAGCAGCAGGCAGAGGAGAAAGCTGGGGGAGATAATGAGGACAATAAACTGGATAAAGTCGATGGGAAAAACAAAGATTGTACAGGGGAAGAGACGGAGGAGGGGGAAGGGGATGGTGGAAAAAAATCAGTCCATAACAAGACAGATCATCCTGGAACTCAGCCAGTCATTGCTAAGCCTGTGGCTGTACAAGAGCAAGCTCAACCAGCGATTGGCAGATGCAGTCCAGCCACCAGCCCCAGTATGGCCAAGATATCATACAACCCAATCACCCATGTGTCCAGTGAGTCCTACCTTAAATAAACAGTTACTGTTGCAGACATCTCAGACCTACACGTTTTCATACAAACACGAACGTTTTTTTACTTTGCCAGATGGAGTGGTCAAACCATCCAATAATCCCTCAGTTTCCCCTCAACATCAGCATCACCGATTTGGCAGAAAGATGGTGCAGACATCTCAGAACCATGAGAACAGCAGCATCTTGCCTGTAGAGAGCTCTAACAAGGTGAGACCTGGAGCAAACTTTACTTTCTTCTTCTGAAATATGCATTTTTTTTACCAAAATGAATCTGAAATAATAATTCCAATATTTGATGTACTGGTACTGTTATTATGTTTTTGTATTGTATTGTTTTTGTATTGTATTTCTGTTCCATTCAACTACTGTTCTATTTGTGTAAAGTAATTTAGAATTGTGTGACTATTACTGAATTCAATCGAACTGTGGTGACATTGGAGATCATCAAATCATGAGATCAGGGATTTACACTGCCTAGTTCAAATATGGCTGAGCTACGTCTTACTGTGTCTAATGGGAATGTGTTGTTCTTCCTCTGTCTATTTATTAGGGTGTAGAGCAGAGTCAGCAACGTGGTCAATCAGCCCCTGTGGCACGCACCCGCTCTTTCTCCCTCACCCTTTCACAGCCCCAGAATAACCCTCTGCTCCGCAAGGAGGAGCCCTCCCTGTCGTCTGGGCTCTGTGTCACCTCTGCTCGCCTGGTGAGTGGGCCACCTGTTTTATTTTTTGCAAATTACTGCCTTACATTTCGTTTCAAAGATGATCAAAAACAGACAAAAATTTATAAACTGAATAAACATCAAACTTCAGTGTATTTGTGGAGCATTGTAATCAGAAGCAGAATCATAAAACTTTATCAGTTCCAGAGACCTTGGAAATGTTATGACTACAAAAGCACACAGAGACCTGAACAATATGAAATATAACATCTATTTAAATCCAATAAAAAATCTAGATAAAAACTACAATATAATATATACTACACTATAATATATACACAAATGCAGGGTATGAATACTATAAGATAAGTAACCTGTAGTGAATTACTAGCGAATTACTAGTAACACAAATGGAGGTTAGGAGTGTGTTATTGCATGTAGTAGAGATCAGGAGTATATAAGTACTGACATGACTAGTGATATTCACATGGTAAGATGATTACACATAATAGGATATTGCACATAATGAAATGATTCAGCACCTATTTAGAAAATGTCACATGATGCTGCACATGGTAAGACTATTGCACCTAATGATAATGTTTTAGCACCCGATAAGAACATTGCACAATATTCATCTGCTACCATATGGACTGTTTTTATTTCATCTTCAGCTCTGCTTCCCCTTCTGCTTGCAGTAAATATTGTTCTTCTCCAGAAGGGAAGGGGAAACAGCAATGGCATATTGAGACACCCCACCAATTTTTGTCACATTTCAGAAGGAGGTGTCATTGCCACCTGTTACTAGTATTGCATCTCTGTATGTTTTTGCCTATAGGGTTGACTGCATTTTGTGCTTGTGATGCAAGCATCAAATTAGATTTAATGGCCTGTGTTTGGCTCCATGACCCAGTGAAAACTGAATGTATTAGATGCTGTTGGTACAGACTCGCAGCCCCTGGTGCCTTCTAAAATTGTACTGGATTATACATTATATTTTTATGTTTTATACTTCATGTTTATCCTGAAGAGTCTATAGCTGTGTCCAAAAAGTGCACTTGTTCACTCGTTCACTTATTCACTACATAGTGTTTGCTATATAGGGGGCTACCTAGTGAACAAG
>JBBPCY010000142.1:12114476-12138495 GCA_037974405.1 Brachyalestes nurse | reverse complement strand
CCGAAAAGTGCACTTGTTCACTATGTAGGGCACGGTAAAAGAAACCCGCAGTGCATGATGGTATATGGGTATTCATGTAGTGTACAGTATTTGTACACTAGATTTTGCCGTGTCACGCGGCGATTTTGTAGCGCACTAGTGGGTGAAAGCGAAGGTTGGAATTTCGGACAACACTTCAAAATGGCTGATTCACTACATAGTGCCCTATATAGTGAACAAGTGCACTTTTCGGACACAGCTTATGGCTTTTTACACAATTAGTTGACTGCAGCTTAACTGATTCAGATATTTGCACAAAGCATAAACTGTATTTTGTTACATGAGCACCTTATTAGCTAACTAAATGAAGAGAAATAGAATGTGATTTGTCATGACTATAGTAATTTAGGTTTCATTGTGTTGGCAAGTGCTCACAGAACCTTACATTTAGTTTTTCTAATAAAGTACAATGGGTGTCACTTGCAACTATTTGTACTAGTATAATGATTATTGATCAGTTCCCCCTGTGCCATATTGTTATTTTTTTATCATTTGTTACTTAAACATTATTTTTTAATGCTTCTAGGTTATAAAATAAAAACCAACAACATAAGATCTTATTGATAGTACTAAGGAACTGTAATATTAAAAACCTCTGCTAACATGCTCTTCCCCATCTTTCAGAACCAGCGTTCACCCTCTCAGACACGGGATGCGAAACCTCCTCCTAAATTTAGCAAGAAGGTCTTCCAGAGCAACTCCAACGTCTCTGCTGCTGGAGATCCTCGAGCCAAACTGGGAAGCTACTCTCAGGCCTATGGGACCATCAGCAAGACTGAGCTGAACAACCTGCTCAAGAATTGCCAGCAGATATAGAATCTGGTTGGGTTGGAAAAGTAAAGACACTTGCAGGGGTGGAGGCAAGAGACCTGCACCCCTTAAGGGATTTCAGTGTATAGATCGGCAAAGTGTCAGTGGATTTTGATGCTAGTCTCTCTTCATGCAGAATCTCACAATGAGGCCCTGGTGCTGTCATGAAAACTGACAGCTAACATTGCTCGCTTTTGAGGACTGTACAGAAAAAGTGATATATTCCGTGCAATGTCAAGATAATGCAATAAATAAAGTGTGCGTAGAACTCAATTGTGTGAGTGCTCTGTGGTCGTGGTGTCTCGCAGAAGGGCGTGTAGGTCTTGATAAGGGTGAGCTCAGGTGAATGTGTGAGCAATTTCTGAGTTTGTAGAAGATTCCACAGAGCTCTGGATGTCACGTGATCTGCGAGGTGACGTCAGATGCCGTTGCTCCGAGACAGTAGCGAGGAGCACCATCAGAGCAGACGGAGCGAACTCAGCTTTAAACGCGTCGAGAGAGATTTCAGCACTTCTGTCTGACTGAAAGCCGTCACTATTTAAAAGGTAAGATGTCAGTACATTGTTCTTTTGTGGTGTGGAGCTTTCCAGGTTTTCCAATATTTGTCTGGGCAAGATTAAAATAGGTGCACCTTACATTATCTGCATCAATGCTGAGGCGGTGTGGTCACGCAGTAATGTTTGGCTAGCTGTTTTGATGCGTTACGAAGCAGACGCGGCCCCAAAGTGAACATACAACCGTCTAAGAGTGATTAAATGCGGATATTTACTTCATTATTGACATTTAGTAAAAAATGTGGGGAGTTTGTGCCAACAGCAGGCTAAAAAGAAGTGTTACGCAGCCTGTTAGCTGAAGCCTCCCCCCGTTATCCACCCCCAGCTGATGCAGCCCGACGACCAACTAAGCCCTGAGGACAACAGGCCAGCCTCTCTGCTGTAAAAGATTAACACAAATCTGCGGTCTCCGCTGCTTTCCAATGAGCTCGTTTAACATGTCAACTGATATAATCACCATTCTTCTCCCTCAACCGTCTCGATCTCTTTCTATCCTCTGCATCCTCCCATCTCACACCAACTGCCTGCATGTCCTCCCTCACCACATCCAGAAACCTCCTACCATGCCTTCCTCTTTTCCTCTTCTCTGACCGCTCCATCCTCAGCATGGTTCTCCCAACACACGCAGTCTCTCCTCAGCATCCTTCTTCCAACATACTCGCAGTCTCTCCTCAGCACATGTCCAAACGAAAGCAATCTCGCCTCTCTGACTTTTCCTCCAAATGGTCCAACTCGACCTGTCCCTCTAATAAACTCATTCCTGATCCTCGTCATTCCTAATGCAGATCTTAACTGATATATCACAATTAACTTTCTTAATTCAATTTACTGGAGAGAGGCAAATTCATCTAGGCAGTGCCCACCCTTACATACAGAATGGATAAAGCTGAGTAAGCTGCAGTGGACATCTAGCCCCAGTGAGCTTTAATTACCTGAGGTTTTTATGCAGCTATTGGGATAGCTAAAATGTAGGCGTAATTTTTGTCATTGGTGGCCAAAAAGAAAGCGAAAAATTGTGGTAACCAGACGTTATGTGATTTTGGTGAGACGGTGCCGAGTGTCATGGTTTTGTCAGTATCCAGATATTAGAAGTTAATGCAGACTGTATGTTTATCCATTCCATCACCTAGAAACACATTCAAATGTTAGCTGTATTTCTGATTCTGTATTCTTTATATATCATGTCTTCTGTTACATCATGGTGGCCTTTGGTTTCACTTTTCTATTTCCAAACTGTATGCTGTGACAGGGCAAGTGATTAATTCCCACTTTTTGCCAAGTCACCAGAAGCACCTCCTCCTAATTTGCTGTGTCCTGTTACTGACTTCCATACTGCAGACTCAGAGCAATAAGTGTAAAAACCTATGTCCTTTTATACCATTAGCCCCAATAAATTGTTCATTGCCTTATTTGTGCTGCTGGGTTTCATGTGAACCTGCTCTCTCTGTAAAACGACTCGACGTCTTCAATGAAATATTGGATTCGTCTGCATTACGCCTGTGCAGACCTTAGTGAACCGGTTTGCTCTGCTTCCTGACACTGACAGTTTTCAGCATGGTATTTAGAAGTACGGTATGGATGCAGCTGCTCTAAGTGAGAATGGAGAAGAGTGAACAGTTAATAGAGAACCATGGCCAAACATGTGTTACGGATCGTGTGGCTACAGATGGAATGTAAAGATCCTTTTAGAATGTTATACTACAGCTGGGCAATATGACAGTGTGATAAATCACATTATTCTGTTTTGATCATATGAATATAGTCAGTACTTCTACTTAATCCTAACTTTTCTTCTGGAGTGGAATTAACAGTGTTTTAAATGGGAGGTTTTTGGTGTGGATGATTGTGAGTTTGGCCTCAAACATGTGCTCATTCTCTACAAGATGCAGAAAAGGCTTTTCAGTGTCCTTTGTTTTCGGATAAGAGGGTCACACTTGTTGACTTAGAAAATGCAACAAAAAATTGGACTCTATCTCCATCCTTTTAAAGGAAGATTCACATACATTATACATATTTCATGCAAATGTTAAAAATTTGATTGTAGGACCAAGCCAGTTTGCATGTTTCCATCATGCCAAGCCTTATTTCTTTGTTTTGAATGACCAATAGCTTGCTACCTACAGCCAGCTGGGCTAAATTCGAATAGATTTGCATCCATAGACCACAGCTTGTCATCTGAAAGCTCCATATTGCTCGTAAACAGATTTGGCAGCAAATAAGGTTTTGAGAATTGAAAAGGAAAAGAAGGAAGTACACTGACTCTTCTCTTCGGAACAGAGGGAGTATGTCCTGTTTCTGAAAATATTTTATTTACATTGTAAGCATATAGACAAAACTCCATGAGTAAAAAAAAACATGAGTCATCAGAGTTCTTGCTGTAGAAGCATATGACAGATTTACTAAAAGGATTATTAGAAACAGAATAATACACACAGTTAGCTATAAGAGACTCCACTCCTCACTAAAACATAGTAAACATTTATAAACCCCCACAACATAAGAACAACTCCAAACAAATATCATACTTATTATTAGACTAATTGTTCAGAATTCAAATTCAACAATTGGCCTGCAAACCAATGTGAACTACTTTTTACCAGGCCTTCTCCAGCTTTTGTAGCTAAATAAACCGCCAGGGGTTGTCATAGAAAATACATTGCCAAATCGGTGTGATATCATTAAAGATTGACCTTCATTATTTAGACCATATTTGAGTAATATTATAATGAAAACATCAATAGCTACACTGAAACTGTAAAGATTGTAAATTATGGTTTCTGTGATAACAGTATTTCAGAAGCCAATTGCTGGTTAACAGTTGGGGGCCGCTGGTGGTCTAGTGGTTAGGGCATTTGCCCTGTGATTAGGAAGTCGAGGGTTCGATTCCCAAGACGGCTAAGCACCTCTGAGGTATCCTTGAGCAACGTACTGTCTCCACACACTGCTCCCTGGACGCTGTGTGCTGTATTCACGTATGACAGAATGGTCACTTTCACTTCAAATGTTTATTATGCAGCCCCTACCATCTTTAAGAAATTTATTAGAAATGCTTAGTCATTCTCAGAGTGCTTCAAAGACTCCCCTATACCACTGGGGTATTTACAGTGTTTATAGTTTTAATATAGGGCATTTACTGAGAAAAGAAGAGAGAGTCAAGTTCATTTCAGGTCTAAAAGGAATTCACATGGGAATATGAAAATATACGCCACGTAAATATATGCCATGAGTGGGTTATACTGACTTGTGAAACAATTTCTTTTCTGCTTTACTTCCAGCCAGTATAAACCACTCAGCTGGCATTAGGTTCTCCAGTCTTGATGAAGGACTTTACAGATAGGGAAAAGCTAATTGTTTTATGGAACAACCACATGTTGTTTGACTAGAGTCAACTGTACTACAATGCCTCCTTCTTAATTCCTTCTGTGGAGTCTGTCAGCTGTAGCTGAGGATAGTGTCACTTTATCCACCACATGTCTCCTAAGAGGATTTCTCTCCTTTCCTTTTTAACCCCTAATGAACTAGATCTTGTTTCTCCTTTCTTCTTCTTCCTTTGAAAGAGAATACATATTGAAGGATTGTGCTTCATTTCTTTGCTTATTTGTTATTTATCCTTTTCACTAAAACAGAATGATTGTTTTGTCTGAAGACACTGTGTATCCCTTTATCTAGGTGATTATATATAAAGCAATGTAATTTAAACCTAAATAAAGAATGATGCTTTCTGTCAGTTGGCTAAAATGAGTAGTCCTAAAGATTAAATCCTCTTAATACTAAATGTGTGTGCAGGATGTAGATTGCATGCTTACAAAATCAACAAAAATATGATATGTTGTAAGAAACAGGAGAGCTACACGACTTAACAATGATAAAGCATTTTTTGACTAAAGTCATGGTTACATCTGGTGCTGTCGGTGCAGTGGAGTTCCCTGAATCAAGTCTTTTAAGAAGGTAATTTTGTCAATGACAATTTGATTGCTTTTGTAGTGGAGTAACAAAAAGTGTTAAGTATGCACCTGGACAGCTTGTAAAATTAATCCAGTCACTCCAGGTATAACACTTACCGGGCTTATTGGTGTAGTCTTTTTTGGAAGATCACCATTTAACTTTATAATAAACAAACATTTACTATCCAGTTTAATTATGTCCTTTGTGCCAGCAGTTTTTGTCTTTATAGTCATCTGAAGCCTGACTGGGTCCTTCAAAGGTTCTTCAAAGCAGAAAACAGAATTCTTTTGTCACAGAGTTGGAGTACCTTAATAAAAGTGACTTAACCATAGTAAATGTTCATCATAGTATACACATAGTAAATTGGATGTGTCAGTCATTTGGCCTGAACAGTTGAGCCAAATAAAGAGATGGACTTAACTAGAGCACAGCATGTAAACAAGTGATCTGTACTCACTCATGCTCTGAAACTGCTACTTAGCTACTGTAGGCTTTCCCTCTATTATGAAGTATCAAATTAATTATCCAGCAACCAAGATGATCTGTTTTTTTAGCACATTCTGCATTTGCTAAAATACAACAATATTTGTTTTGCTTCCTAGCCATGTTGATGTTTCAAAAGAACACACAAAAGGCCTTCTGTGAATGCATAAATTTGTTTTTGATGGTCCTGTTTAGAGTTTTTTCTAGGGCTTTACTAAATTTACTGTTAAGTAATTATTAGAAGAAAAAAAAACAGATCAGGACAAAACTATAACAGTTGATTAATACTGTATTTTCAGTATTTAAATCCACAGGTATTATACAATGTAATAAAAACCTATGACAGATTCTATTAGTACCAGAGCGATGCAATGTAGAGTTAATATTACCTCAGTGTGAAAAGATCTGACAGTCTAAACATTTAACAGTCTAAACATTAAAAAAAACTGTTTGTGGTGCCATTTTAAGTTTTTCTAGTTAAGTCTCACCAGGCTGCCTGCTGATATGATTTTCGACAAAGAAAAACATGAACATACATTATTATATAAATGATCAGCAGCCAACAGTTGGCTTGGTGTGTCAGGGCCCAGAGGTGACTGTGACCGTCCTGTTTTATCATTGCAGAGGCCTGTTTCTTTAGTGCTAGGAGGATCAGAGGCCCAACCAACAATTTCACAAGAATCAGCTCTTTTTACTGCCTAGTCTTAACTTACTGGAAATATCACCTGGCTTGAAAGGATTACACATAATGCCACTGACCATCAGCATAACTCTCAGTTGTTGCAGTCTGTGTGTGTGTGTGTGTACAAGCCTGTGTCTGTTTGCATGTGTGATGGGGTGAAAGAGAGGTAACAGGGTGGAAAGCTTGTGCTGTCAGCAAAGACTGTTCTGAATGGGCTGAGGTAGCGCAGACGGCTCGTGATGGAACTACAGATAACCTTGTTTGTACACAGCTTAAACTTACTTCCCTGTTCTTTTGAACATGCTTGTGGACCTAAGCAAACGTAATTAATGCAGCTAATAGGCTAAGATTTTCGGTGGAGCTGCATTATTAATTCCTATTAAACTTGACCAACTGTAACCTAAATGAAAGTAAGCATGAAAAAACTGATTTTGTTAAACGTGCCATTATTAGTTAGGGCTGCATGATATTGACAAACAATGCAATAGTGTGATCAAATTGTTGGAAATTGGGATGATATAAAAAGTTATGTGTTACACTTATGCATCAATATGTACATTCATAATTCAATACACAAAGAAACGGAACAAAAAATCTAAAATGTTTTAGAACATTAGCTAATGTAAGTTGCTATAAATAGCTACTTGCAGCGTAACATCAAGTGTATTTTTCCATTAGAAATACTTAGAGTACATAAGAGTATACATACAACCATATAGAAATGAATATCTCAGTTCTTAAAGCATGTTCCTAATGGCAGTGCTGGGTTTTTGTGAGAGTAGCCACTGTGCTTCATATGCTTTATGGAAATCCAGGTTCCAGGTCATTTACATTAGTTTCACAGGCTAGAGGTTACGTGTGTATGTAGGGGATAAGACACTTATTCAGGAAACTACATTACTGCTGTAATAAAGCCTGTCTCTTGTCACTTAACATTCCCTCCAGTATGTGTGTGTGTGTGTGTGTGTTTAATGTTGTGTCCTGTTATCACAGCCCCTGAGAGTTTGCTTATTACAGAAACTCATGTCAGTACAATAAAAATGATAAATATTTTAGCTCTATTTTTAGCACTTGAGGATCCCTCCTGCCAATAGAAAAGAAAGATCACTGTGGTACTCAAAAGAATCTCTTATGTAAGTGTAAAGGATTACAGTTGTTTCTGAAAGGGGGGGATTCACAGTGGAATGTCTTTGTTTCATCTGTGTTAGTGTAAACAGAGATGGTGAAGGAAGGAGGCCCTACCGTTTGCCTTGATCCTCAGAGTTAGATGGAGGAGTAGATCTGATGTACTACCACTGAAGGTCTTGTGGGATTTGGCACTCAGTGAAAACGGGAAGTGTTATGTAATTCTGCCAGTATCCAGTGCCGTGTTTGAAGGAGAAAGCATGTATGTGAGACAGCAACTGAGAATAAATAGATTTTTTCTGACACACCAAAATATGTCCTTGCAGCGTGTGTATGAGTAAAGGTAAGAACACGTTTAGTTCCCCTGAAAATAGCTTCGTACCAAGGGTTTCTCTGAAACATGCCGCTGCATTCACTCACTGAGGTAGTGTCCATCCTGACTTTTTTCCCCTCCTCTCAGTCTCAAATTTCTCAGAAGGGGCAGCTGTGATCACCAAAGCAGAGCACAAAAATTTGTAGCCTAAATCTTCTAAGCTGCTGACTTTCTCAGTACTGTAATTTTAGACCAGAAATTTGCATTTAATGAAAAAAATCAGCATTATAAGAATGTAGAAAAACGTTTTCAGCTGTTCACTTTTTGCCTTTGAAATATAATCTGCATGTTCAAGTGGGATACTGGACCAGCAATGATCTCACCGTCTATGTTTAGCCTGGGTCACAGCATGGTGCAAAATGACCCAGGCTAAAATGTGCAGAATATTTAGCTATGAAGACTTTCTGCTGTTTATTGAGAACTAGGAGGGGGCTAGTTCTGATCTGGGCTAATTCTAAATTGGCAAAACATCAGTAGTACTCTCAGTTTGAGGCGTGTTATTGGTTCAGTCACATTAGTACTGAGTGATATCCGTGTATACTGGCATATTGGTGTCACAGCAATATTGATTCTCAGTTGTATTTATACAAGCAGTATATCTATGATGACATTCTGTTTGACAGTGGTGTCCTGGTTGATAAACAATTTTTTGTGTGTTTATGTGTTCATTTAATTCTTTCTAGAAGATGTTATGTGTAGTATTTATTATTTGGAAAGTTATGAATAATTTAAAATGACATAAATAGTAATGTAAAAAATGCATAGTTGTGTTTTAAAAGATGAAAACAGAACAAAAAAGCTTAAAATATTATCAGAAACTGTGATATATTTAGAAATATATTTAGACATATTTTGTATTTTACCACTCAGCACTAGATCACTTTGATATTATTGATAGCCAGGCCTAGACAGGAACATCATACTCCTTGCCTGGCACCTGTCATTTTACTTCACATTGAATTGTTTCAGGTGCTGTTTGATTGTGCAGCAGACTGGTGTCGGTCCGTGAGTCTTTTGGTACCGGGCTGCAAAGAAAGACAGAATAAAAATATTTTATTGATTACACAGGTCAACAAAAAAAAAATTCAATCAGAAACCACAACACACTTTTCTAAACCAGTTTTTCATGCTGATTTCAGATCTGCTTTCAGTTTGTTTGTCACATCAACTTTTAATTAAACCGCAGACACCAATCAAGTAACTGTTTCAATATTTTCAGCGGGAAGTCAGACAGGCACACACTGTGGCATAGATATAATGATCAGGGTCAGTCAGCTACCATTCAAAAACACCTAGCATATGATTATTATATGCTAATTATACCAACTATCATGCAATATATAACTAGCTTCATCACAAAAACTGTACGTGGTAAGGAAAAACTGAACACAGATTTGAAATCAGCATAAAAAAACACTACAAAACCCACATAAACTTATCTCTGATGATTTTCACCTGTTGATCTATGTTATCTGAGTCTGAAAGATCTTTTATTTTGGAAAAATCAGTCATCTTGGTCACATGGTACAGTACATTAAAATTTTGCCCACAAGCTAGCAAAAATGACCAAGAAACAAACACACTGTGTTTTAACTGTATCTATACCAGTCCGTGAAAATATTGTTTTACATGAAGCTGGTCTGTGGCGCAAAAAAGGTTGTTATTAATAGTTACTAGTTCAGACAGTTCATAAGTAATTGTGTTTTGACAGCTCCTCCACCTTTACTATGCTTTCACCTATAGTTAAGGTTGGGTATGTTGCGCAGTTCTTATGTTTAACTTATTGTGCACTTACAGGCCTAAACCTTAATACATTTACAGACTGATTAAGTAGGAAGCTAAGTGTGGTTATTGTTGACTGGCATGAGAGTTTTATCACTGCAAGCCTGTCTTCTGATGACCTTTTTCTGAGTTCATATAACATTTTAGGGATATTCTACATTTAGGTTTTTATTGTGTAGTGTCACTGCAGCTTAATGTTATTTTTGTGACACGTTGCTCCTTGTCTATGCTGACACAAACTATAGAAGTTATGTCAAGTCTCGCACATCATGAATGAATGAGCCTACATAGACTTTAGCTTTGACATCCAACTACCAGCTGTTCACCTTTTAAAATCGCCTGATTTTATGTCTGAATCTGTGTAATTTGAAGATTAGCAGCAAACTGGGCTTGAGGGCTGTGATTATGTTAGTTACCAAGTAATCTACAAATAGTTTTTGCTGAGTAGTTTAAGGGACAAGGTTTTCTTCATGCAGAGACAATTTATATTTTAAAATTCTGGTAATCAAGTGTAATGCAGTAATTATAACAGTCCTACGGGACCTTGTAGCTGCACAGAAATGATGTAGCAGAACAAGTGAAGATTCTTATTTTAAATTCTGAAACTTCAAACCAATTTAATAATATTTGTTGTCTCTCAGTCACTTCTTTCTATTCTGTTCATTCTGCAGGGTCATTCAAAGTAAAGGAGACATGTCGCAGGACAAGACTGGCTACCCCATAATGGGAGAAAACAAGCCACATAATGTCTACGGACAACCCCAGCCCGATGCCTTTGGGATGCCTCCACCTAATTACACCCAGGCCCCAGGTGGTCCTCCATTTCCTGCTCCAGGACCATATGGCCAGCCTGGTTACCCGCAGGGAGCACCAGGGTTTGCCCCTGGGCCCTATCCTCAGATGCCCTACCCACAAATGCCATACCCTCAAGGGCCATATCCCCAGGGGCCATACCCACAAGGCCCCTATCAGCAGGGGCCTGGGCAGCCTGGTTTTGGGATGGATCCAAATGGTAAGTATTATAATGGATTCAGATTACTGAATAATGAATCTCATGCAGTGAGGGGAAGACACTTTTGCTTTTGTTACTTAATAATACTGCATTTAAATATTTCAGATTTACACACATTTTGTATTCTGAATTCTGTTAATTTGAACAAACAAAGCATATATTCATGATCATTGACATCATATTCACCTAGAGAGGGACCAGTTGTGCTCTCTTGGATTCCCAGCCACGGATAGCTGTGGCATTACCACAGATCGTGCTTGCCGTCTCTCAATGATAAGGCCAGTGCTTAGATAGATGCACCAATTTGGAGCCTCTCGGTTTTACTTTTTTAAATGTATATATCGGTAAATTTGTTCATGTGTATCATGAAAGTTTTTTAAATTATGTAAAATGGATGTATAGTTGGTAACAATAATAACATCAGGTGGCATGTTCATAACAGAATAGTGAATATATTATTTATTTAGGCCTATGCACTAGTACTCTAACAACCTCACAATACTATGTTACAGTTCCTATTAGTGAAAATTTAAAACCCATTTAATAATATGTTTGCATCAGCATTGAAAGAAGCTTGTCAGTTGGGAATTAAGATTGTTATGTTCTGTGTTTCAAAAATCTTAGCTAGAGGTTTTATATCCTGGAAATTCTCATTATCATTAGGCTTATAAGCTACTGGCACTGAATTTCAAGAACCATTTAGGCCAGGGGTGTCAATCTCCAGTCCTGGAGAGCCGGTGTCCAGCACAGTTTGATGGTTCTCCTACTCAAACACATTTACTAAACCTGACAAGGAGAACCAGGTATTTCTGAGCAGGAAAATCACCAAACGTGCTGGACAGCGGCCCTCCAGGACCGGAGTTTACCACCCCTGATTTAGCCTAATCTTATAGTGTAATTACTTAAAGTTCATTATAACAGTTCATATAAATGTGACCACTAGAGATGTCCTAGTTATGCTCTTTTATTTGGTATGGTTTCTTTAAAGTAATTTTCAAGGCGACATATCTCTGCAAGGTCATTTTAACATGAGAACTCTTTCATTAATAAACAGTAAACATTGCTTTGCTATTGCATCACTTGCATTCATTGCTACGGTAATTAGGAAGTCTTTGAAGGTTCACTTATCACAACTTTAGGTCTGGAATAAATCATAAGTCCATTTCAGCTCATAAATTCTTTTAAATTTCCCCATTCTTGACATTTTTATATTCCTGGGGACTGAGTGAATGTACAAGAATCTTTAAGATGCCTTTCCATGTCATTTTAATGATATACTGTTCCCTAAGATAACGAATCAGTGAAATCTTATCATTTGTTCATTGTACTTCATTTCAGCTGCAGTCTTTTTATGGAGAGCTTCATAACAGCTTTCCAAATCTAACTGGTAAAATTGTGAGTAACCCACTCTTTGCTTGGTCAGGTCCCATGGGCAGCCCAGGGTATCATGGTGGAGATGGACCCCCTTCTTACTACGACAATGAGGAATTTGCCAACTCTGGATGGGAGGACAAGACAATCCGTCAGGCCTTCATCAGAAAGGTGAGAGACTAGAAGACCAGATGTGTACCTTGAGTACAGTCTTATATGGGCTGTTATTATTATTATTATTATTATTATAGGACATGGTTGTCACATGTAGATGTTTCTAATAATACCATGGGAACCGGACAACAAGCTTGATGCATTAACTGTAGGAGCAGTATTTCTTTGTCCTTGTCTTTAGGCTTTCTCTGACCTTTGTGCTCTGTTACTGTTTCCAGGTGTTCATGGTCTTAACTGTCCAGCTGATGGTCACGTTCTCCTTCGTCGCTATTTTCACCTTTTCATCTGACGTCAAGCTGTTTGTGCGAGATAACCGGTGGACGTACTACGTGTCTTATGCAGTCTTCTTTGTGTCCCTCATTGTGCTCAGTTGCTGCGGAGAGTTCCGTCGCAAACACCCCTGGAACCTGGTGGCACTGGTAGGGATTGCCACTCAAAAAATGTAGATTTGTTGTTGACCACGGACATTCGGCCTGTAAGCGAAATGTTTAAATATAAAAAAAAAAGTTTAAAATAAACTGCAGCCTCCCAGGGAAAATGTTGCCAGTTATTATCTTTAGGGACCCTTGGGCACAGATGATTCATGTCACATGTCCTAGTGTGCTCAGTTATGTCTTACTATTAGTACATTTTTAGGTTTTGGCTTTATAATTTTAATTGTATTTATTATTTTAATTAATATGATACAATTTTCTGATGTTGTTCTTTCCATGCATTTTATTTACCACTGACTTATTGTGTCTTTAGTGTCTTTATATATAAAAATTTCTAACTTATAATGCATTTTTGGAGCTTGCCCCTGAGGGTTGCATGTAAAAGTGTATATATAAGATTATATACTATGTTTAGGTATTGTGTTTTGCTCAGGTGTGTAATTGTCAAAGTTTTCCTTGTCAGAAGTATTAGGTCATTTAAATTTGTGAGTAAACTTACCAATCTGTTTCTTTTATTTTTCTGTCTCTCTTCTAGTCCATTCTAACTCTCAGTCTGTCCTACATGGTGGGCATGATTGCCAGCTTCTACGATACAGACGCGGTGATCATGGCTGTGGGCATTACTGCAGTGGTGTGTTTCACTGTGGTGCTCTTCTCCCTGCAGGTTAGTTTACTGACAATGAGTTTATTGTTGCTGCTCCTGTAACAATTCAAGTCATTATATATACAATTAGCAATTATTGCAATCTTGTGATGAGGTTTATGTTGCAGAAAGATCGTCCTCAGTTTAGTTCTCACATAAGTTTATTATTTCTTTCTTCTTTCCCAAATCAGAGCAAATATGACTTCACTTCCTGCCGAGGTGTCCTCTTTGTCTGCTTAATCGTGCTGCTCCTCTTCTCCATCCTGTGCATCTTCATCCGCCACAAGATCCTGCACATCATCTATGCCTCCGTGGGGGCTCTGCTCTTCACCTGTGTAAGTAGCCTTTTATTACAACTTAACATTCCCACAGGCTTTCAACTGCCTGTTGTTAAAACATTTTAAACTCTGTACAGTGTGTTAACAGTAATCTGCTTACTCTAAGTGAAATATTCTTCCACAAAATCTGACATGTTAAAAATAGGCACCATCCTGCAATTGATTTGGACTATAAGTAATGAAGGGTATTAGAAGTGGGTCTCAGGTTTTATGAATCCACATGTAAACAGAATCATTTTTAAAAACCCAAAGGAAAAAAATCCATCCATCTTGCCATATGTGCCTGCTAGCAATTACTTTGTCCCTAAACATAATCTGTTCATTCTAATTGTCATGGCATTTTTAGAAATACAATGTTCAGTGCTAAAAGCCAGCAAACTCTGGGGGGACTGAGACTAAATCCCCAGTTTGGACTGTGTTTTTCATGATCAGTTTTGAAAACAAAAACCAGGTAACGAAGTCCAGGCGGCTCTGATGGAAACATGATGGAAACAGTGACCTAACTAGGGAGATGAGGAAAGATGGTGTTTTGGATAGAGTTAATTAAGATAATTAAGATATTTTGTAGTTGGGGGAAGGGATAACATCTGATGAAAAGGAATAATCTAATGGTTTCCAAATGAAGATTTTATATGTTGAGAAACACATTTGGAATATTGATGTACTATAAGGATCATACAAGAACTCAAGAATTCTTTGTGATCATGTATGTAAACGCTATATATGTTTGTGTGTCTTCCTCCAGTTCTTGGCCGTGGACACTCAGCTCCTCCTAGGCAACAAGAAGCTGGCCCTCAGCCCAGAGGAGTACGTCTTTGCTGCTCTGAACCTCTACACTGACATCATCAACATCTTCTTGTACATCTTAGCTATTGTGGGCCGCTCCCGAGAGTGAGAGCTCCCCCTGGTGAAAGAGAACAGGAGGTGCATTCAGCCACACTGAATAAAACCACTGCACTCTTTTTATCATCTCATCTCACAGTCCCTGTAGTCCTGCCTCCCCATAACTCCTCCTTTCTCAGTGTTTCCTCTTTTTAGCAGATGAATACAGTGGTCAGAGAAATAGCTATATGTGTCCAGCAGACCGTGTATGGATTGCAGGAAAGGGGGTATTTTTTTAACTTGTTTATTTGAAAAGCAATTTCAAGTCCTTTAAATTATGCCTTGTGTCCTCTCCTAGCTCAGCTCCTCATTGAAACAGCTTTTGTGCATTTGGAGACAGTAGAATGTAGTATGACTCACCAATTGCATCCAAACAGCATGAGCAGAAACCTTTTTTTTTTTTGGTTCTATGAGCTTGGCACTCTGCCTAGTAATGTTAACACTGCAGTAACAGAGAGTGAGAAGAAGGCAGGGAATTGACAGGGGACAATGATTTGCTGATTAAAGAGGCGAAGCTTCCAACTGAGATGATAAATCAATCTTTTTCTTTGTCCATTTCTGTTCATGCTCACCAGTCCCTATACTGGTATTCTGCATGGTATATTAAAGTGGTGAAGAATGGCGTCTAAAATCCCTCTCCAGATGCCTGCTTATTATGTAGCTGTAAATAGGTGTATGATGCTCAGCCCCTCAGCTCAAGGCATGTCTGTATGTGAATGGCTGCGGTTCTCCACAGAGAAACATGAAATCGCCTCTTTAGGAAGCACCAAAAACTTTTGCACCAAGTGCAGAGAATGTTTAATTGATGTAGACTTCTCATGACAACTAACTAAATGCTAACACAATTTGTGTATATATGTATACATATATATTGTTAATGTATACAGGACAGTAACTACAGGTACGTTTTTTCTTTCGACTGAAGGGAAGTGTGATTGTGTAGTTTGTGCTTTTTGTATGGTTATAAAGCTCAGTATTGGACGTTCTATGCACATCACTTGATGTTATAGTTAGCCTCATTCTCTTTTCCTCCCCTTTTTCTTTATCACTTTGTGTATTTTATTTCATTTTTATGTAGCACAGTTGGTGTATGTTTTCCTTAATTTAATTCCTAACATGAAATGTTTGCATACTATAATTTTTTTTTTTCTTACAGTGTACCAATATTTGTTGGTTCAAAGGGTAAACCTATAGTGCTGCTTCTGTGCTGCTTTATTTATGTTCTATTTATTAAACATTACTGTAGCGTGCAGGACTAGAGGAGGCAAAGTGCTTCTCACTCATGAGGCTAATGTGAGATGAGATCAGAAGAGTATTTATTGAACAGAAGCATGCAGATCTAGGATCAGTTCCAGCCCATCTAAGATCCTCCTAATTATGTTATCGTGATGGGCAAAGCATGGTCCAGGATTAGCACTTTACTCTGATAAGCTTGATGAGTGCAGCCACAGGCTGATCAGTGGTCTGTTACAGTCTGTTGTTACATTAACTGCATTTTAATACCACATAGAATATTACATTGTGCAGTAGACTGGGAACACTCAGCAAATCATGTAAACTAAGGCTAACATGTAAATCTTCTGTAAATCAAACCTGTACACAGATGAGTACTCACTTATTATGCTCAAAGTCTTGGCTGGAATGTGATTTGGCCAAATGTCCTTTTTCTCGTCACTCCTATTTCATGTTACCCTTGTTGCCACACTCTTTCTCTAGCATGCATGTGGAGACATTGCACACTGGAATAGATGTTAGAGACATGTTTGAAGTTTATTTTTAATGATATGCTGAAGCCCTACTTTACTTATTTGATGAACAATTGTGTTGCTAACTCCTGTTTAACTATAGTGGATCGAGGTGTGTAAAGTAAGTTTTGGCTTTGTAGTTTTCTTTGCACTGTACATTTGCATTAAAATGAAGTTGGATTGTATACATCTATATGGCTGTGTACTTTCATTAGGAAATCAAATAAAAAGGAAAAATTCCTTTTTTTTTTTCCAAGAATCCTTTCCAAGTCTACTGGAAGGCTAAACGATTGTAGACAGTCCCATTTAATACTAGCCTGAGTGCACCTGTAGCGGCAGACTAAGACCTTTTTGTGCACTGTACCTAGCAAAATGGTTTCTAACTGAGGTGCCCTATGGAGGAATAATCTGACTTTAAATAATGGCTATGTGAAAATGCTATGCCCAGTGAAAAAAGCTGTATACTCCACACATTTCCAGAGCTCGAGGTTTCTTTACAAACCACATAATTAAAATCTTTATCTATGAAAGTGAAGGTTTCTTTGTAAATTTGGCTTGGCAGAGATTTATGGACGATCTAACTTTATTGCCACCTCTTAAACAATATTACAGATAAAACATTCTGCAAAAACATTGCAGCCTGTATGTGAAAGTGACCATTCTGTCATACGTGAACACAGAGTGTATTAACAGGAAAGGAAAATGAGATGCAGGGCTAAACAGAGAAACAGGGCACAAACAGTAAAAACAGTCACTAATCAGTCAGGCACAGAACACAGAATCCTAAACAGAAAATAAAAATAGCAACAGGGCCAACCCCCAAGCAAGAACGAAACCAAGTTACAGCAGGACATAAACACAAATAACTGACTGACAGACCGAACCACAGGAGTAAATATATTAACTAGGGAAACGAGATCACCTGGCAGGGGAAGCGAGGAACAAGACACAGGTGACTGAGATAATGGGGGGCGGGGCTAAGACCAAAACAACAACAGACTCACATTGATACACACACACACACAGCTAGGGTACTTGTAAACAATAACACAGACAAGAAATTGGGAAAAGGAAAAGAGAGTTTTTTCTAAACTAGAGCTGGAATGATATGGGACCTATGGTACATACTGAGTCAGTTTTGGGACGGGGGGTGTTCCATGAAACAGGATTAAGGGAAAGTCTGGCTTTCTTTCCCTTACTTTCCATTGAAATAAGCCAGACTCTCCCTTAATCCAGTTTCGTGGAATACCCCCAGGGTGTGTAACATGCACTGTGAGAAATGGGACACACCTGAACACATACAAGAAGCAACATAAAAGTGAACCACCATACAATTTGTCGTCTCGTGTTGATGTGATTTCTCTTTTTTCCAATGTGCACCCGTTTCCATCTACTACAATTACAAACTAACAGCAAGTATGTGACTCATTCATTATCATATGGGCACCAGTGCCTCTTTACGAACTTTAACATGGACAGTTCTGTGGTGGTGGTCTTGTCTCTGGACCAAGAGGGCATGGTTTCGAGTCCTACCTTCAGCATACCACCAGTGGATTCCTGAGCAAGACCCTTAACCCCAAGCTGCTCCAGGGGAGACTGCCCTCTGTAGTTTGGGAATGGAAGTCGCTTTGGGGAAAAAGGTGTCTGCTAAATGCCATGTACTGTGCAAAAGTCTTAATATTTAAAAACTTTTTAGATGAGCACTGAATGGTTTTTTTCACATTAATAAATGTATTACTGTTATTTACAGTGCTTATAATATGTATTTTTTTAAATCATGAAAATATTTCAGCACAAATACTGTAACATGGCTCTTATATTATGTAAAATAAGTGTTTTTAACGGTGGTTTTTAAGCGCTAAAAACAGATTACATTCAGGTATGTCTACTTTCAATTCTTTTTGGCACTTTCTATTTTTTTCTTGCCTGAAATGAATGATAGGATTCTTAATTTTGTCAGTCAGTGCTTGTTCTACATGACTATAGAGCGTTGTCCCCAGTGGCAAAAATTTGACAGTCATGGTTTGTCTTCAGTCAGATAAAAGAGTATAGTGGCCTCATCACTGGGAGCCCAAAAATGATGCGGGCCTCTAAAGCAATGTGATGTTCCTCAACTCCAGGGATCATCCTTACATGTCTCTTTTGTCTGTTACACCAGGATAACAGGAAACTGTTCTCCACATTGCCTGCTAATTTACTTCTGGGCTGTTTCTAAGAGGAGGAAACAGAGTGTGAATTACCCCACCATAATTGGGGGGTACTGCCTTCATAACACTTCTATGACCTTTTCTGTTTAAGATTTTCCTTACCTACTACTACAACTAATACTAATACCAATAACAGAAGTAGCAATAATAACAGTAATAATAGTAATAACAATTATTATTATAATTATTATTATAATTAGCTGTAGCATTATTGTTTTTACTAGTCATAATGATTATAATTTCTATATTTTATTATTAAACTTATCAGAATTATCATCAAAATTATCTCTATTAATACTACTACTATTACTACTATTACCACTATTAAAACTACTACTATAATAATAATAGTACTACCACTTCTACTACTACTAATAATAATAAAAAATAACAATACTACTACTACTACTGCTGCTACTACTACTACTAATAATAATAATGATAATAATAATAATAGTATCTACTACTGCTAGTACTTCTACTACTACTACTACTAATAATAATAATAACAATAATAATAATAGTACTACCACTTCTACTACCACTAGTATTAGTAGTAGTAGTAATAGTATTAGTAGTAGTAGTAAAGATTATTTTAATAATTTCTATCTTTCATTATTAAATCTTCAGAATGATCATCAACAGCTCACAGCTAGCTCACGTTAGCCCTACAGCTGATAATCCTCTTGGTTTTCCTAAAGATGATGGATATCACTGTATGCTTTAATAGATGTGGGGCAGTATTTACTGTGACATTTACAGCTGTTAGTTGTGTATTAGATCACTGATCTATATTTTGTCCTCAGTGTGCGTGTGGACAGGTGCCTCAACAAAGTGCTTTCAAGAGCTAGAATGTCAAATGAGTATGAATGTAAGGAAGCATTTTTATGTTTATAAGACATTCTATTACATTTAGCTTAATTTAAAGAGTGTCACTAATTCTCTTGCCCCATTCTTGCCAACACCAGCCCAGAAATGAGCAGTTAGTACTAACAGGGAGCACTGATCTTTGATAATTAATACGTCTAATGAGTGGCAAGGCCTACTCTTTAAGCATGTCATATCATTGTCTCATCATGTATTGTCTACGTTTCCACATATAGGCTATAGTGAAAAACATTTTATACGTATTCACACAACATTGACCATGTTATGCTTAAGTAATCCAGCTAAGTGAGCAGCCCTGCCCAAACAACAAAGAACAAACAATCAAACATGGTTTTACATGTTATATAAGATACAGGTATACAATGAGAGATGCAACAGTGGGGAAAAGATAATTAATGACATCCCATTAAAATACAATTTAATGACATCACATTCAAATACACAGACTTTAATATGGATTGGATCCCTATTTGCAGCTATTACAGCTTCCACTCCTCTTGGAATGCTTTCCAGAAGATTTTGGAGAGTTTCTGTGGGAATTTGTGCCCATTCATTATTTAGAGCATTTATAAGGTCAGACACTGATGTTGGACGAAAAGGCCATTCCAGTTCATCCCAAAGGTGTTGCATGGGGTTGAGGTCAGGGCTCTTTGCGGGCCAGCCAAGTTTTTCCAAACTGAACTCATGCAACCATGTCTTTATGGACATTGCTTTGTGTACTGGGCGACATTCATGCTGGAATTGAAAAGGTTCTTCCCCAAACTGTATCCACAAAGTTGGAAGCATGCCGTTGTCCAAAATGTCTTGGTATTAAGATTAAGCCTTCGCTGGAAATAAGGCGCCTAGTCCAACCCCTGAAAAACAGGTGTCCCAGTACTTTTGTCCATTGTGTATTGAGGTACACAAACACATTCACCTTTAAATTTGAGAGGCGAAACGCGCATGCGCTGCTCACCTCTGCGGTGCAGGCTGAGGAGAATGGACTGCTAATGTTAGCCGTCCGTAGTTTTCCCCACTTTTCTCTAGTTGCAAATTTAGATTTGTTCTGTCTCTAGCGGTATTTAGCAACGTCCTAAAATAACTAATTCAAGAGGGAAAATGTCAGCTTTCTCCGAGTCGGCACTAGAGAAAAAATTGGCAGAACTTAGCAACTCTCAGCAGAGCGTCCAGACCCTGTCTCTCTGGCTCATCCACCACAGAAAACACTCGAAAACCATCGTCAGAGTTTGGCATAAGGAACTGAAAAAAGGTAAGCAGAGTATCCCCAGTGCAGCATTGTTGCCTGAAAATGAACGGTGTGCAGTGTGAGTTAGTTTCCAGAGCTTTCTGAGTCCTAGCTGGCTAGCAAAACCCATCCATTCATCTGTGTTTTGGTTGTGAATCCGGGTTGTTCTTCTAACTCTTAGCTTTTTTAAACCTGTGGATGTTCACTTGTCTCAGGACTCCGCTTTACAGTTTAAGTTTGGAGTGTCTTCTGTCCTGTCCTTGAACAGTTGTTGGATTGCTAGGTTATTTTTAAAGCTGTAGCTGGCTAACACTGGTCCTGTTTTGGTCCCTGGCTGTGTTGCTAGCCACTGGCTAACATGTGGTGATCAGTCTGTCTGTGCCTGATTTTATCTGCTTCAGTGTTTCTGAGACTTGTCTGATAAAGTATCTGGTCTGTTTTGAGGGGTGTTGTGTTGGTGGCTGGGTTTAATTTCTTTCGCCTCTGCAGAACATGCTTGCACAACTTAGTCTAATTCAGCTTTATTCAGAAAGCACGTGCAGAGATACTGGTTAATGAATACTGACACCAAGCTACTCTTTCCACCATGCATGGTGCAGTAAAATATTGTGGGTAAATGCTCTTTTTTTAAATACATTTGATTAAATATTACTTGTGGAGCTTGCAAGAACTTGGTAGCCATTTTGGATACTTCTCATGGCTGATTATCTTTTTCTTTAATAAAACCTAGCCATCGATAAACTTGCCCTAGTTATTGGGGTTTTAAAATGTCTCGCTGAAAGCAAAATGGCATTCCTTGGCGAACCGGCATTTCTTGTCCTGAGTGTCTGGTCTTGGTCTTATCAGTGGACCTGCAAGCAGAATGGCTTTCTTAGCTGAGGTGGCTTAAGGCTGAACAGACTAAACACAGCTTCAAACAGCTGGATCTCTTTAAAACATCTAACTCAATTCAAAATAATTTTTTTAAAAGGGTTAACACCTAACACAGATAAGAAACAGTTCCTGACTCAGTAAAAAATTGAATTCAGTATTCTGAATTCAAAGTGGTATCTCACCTTGATTCAGCAGCACCAAATTATTTTTTTCTCTGCTCCAGATATACACCAGATCCAAGTAATCCATTAATTCATAAGTCTTTTGTCTCAATATGTTACAATGGATCGACGAGCCATGTCATCAAAGTGAAATCAATACGCATTCTGTTCATTATGGTATAACTGCATTGGTTACCAACCAACAGCCCAGTCTAGCACATGTCCTATATCGCCCTCCCTCTGCATTCCAGCTAGTTTCATCAGTTAATTGTGCCAGACCTGAATAGGCAGGGCGTTCTTTATTCAGATTTGGTTTTTAAATATTAGGAAAATGGTGAATATTGAATATAGCATCATGACACAGGTTACCAGCCGTGTTCTGAAGAATGAGTTATAGACTCTGTTTTACTCTGAAATCTATGCTGCCTGTTCACCAGAATTTGGCTTGCACAGAAAAGTTGATTTTGTTTCTTCCTGTACTTTCTCGTATTTCACCTTCAGCTTGAACTAGATGAAGCTATAAGAGCATCAGAAAAGTTGTCAGTTATTCTACGCTGCATATTGATGTAACAGCAGTTAAATTCAATACCAGATAGGGGTGTCCTGATTTCATACCTTTTAATAATGGGGGTCCTCTGTACAGGCTGCGCCTTACAGAGCTCCAGAGGCTGTGGATTTAAATCTTTGTTCGTCTTTGTCCACTAATTTAAAAAGAGAAGTGATATGCAAATCTACAAGTGGTAGACCTTGTTAAAAACATGCACTGAACTCTCTAGTGAACAGCTGACAGCCTTTGTTCGGTTCGGTGGACAGAGAAATGGACATGGCTGAAACACAAGTGCTACAATCAGAAGCAGAAGTGAGGAAAGAGTGATCGTGTTTGCTGAAGGCTGAAGGCTAACCCCACCAAACCAGCGATACTGTCAATTTTGCCTGCAAACGTCCAGTCACTGCTGGAATACATGAATCTGCAGCAAGCTAACCAGTGGAAACTGTTATATCATTATATTCACTGCAAGACAAACTTGGTCATGTAAACGGCACACCTGGAAGCATTACTCATTATTGCTGGACTTTAAACTTGAAACAGAAGTTTTCCCCACTTTGTTCCAGCACGTGAATTTTTTCAAATGGCTGGACAATGTTTAGTCCAAACCCCCCCCCCGCCCCCCGGCAGGGCTGCATGCTCAGTCTTCTGCTCTTCACTTTGCTGACCCACATCCGCAAAGCCACACATCTAGTTCACAGATGAGACAACTGTGCTGGGACTGATAACCAGGGATGATGAGTCAACATGCAGAGAAGAGATGGAACAGCTGTTCATCTGGTGCAGAGACCATAATCTATTTCTCAATGTCTGCAAGTGTAAAGAGATAATTGTGAACCTCAGAAAGGCACATCCTGCCCACACCTCACTCAGCATCAACAGCTCTGCTGTGGAGATAATAAAGATTACCAAGAGTACCAAGTTCCTTGGTGTGCACACATCTTGCGGAAACACACCACCTCCTAAACCATGAAAGCCCAGCAGACAATACATTTCATGAGGCAGCTAAAACAAGCCAGCCTTCCCCCTCCCATCCCCATTATGTTTTACAGAGGCACCACTGACCGGCTTACTAGAAGAAACATTCTGCAAACACTGTACACAAGGCCTGTAGTGTTGAGCAGGACCCCTCACATGGTCTTTTCACACTCCTGCCATCCAAGAGGAGATTCTGCAGCATCAGAGCCAGATCTGCCTGGTTGCATGAATGTTTTTACCCCAGGCTCCTCAACACCATGCTGCCTCCTGGGATCCTCCACACTGCCTTAACTGCACCATAACCTGCTTACACAGACTTATATTCACCACTTTATTCAAAGCACTGGTTTGGATAGACTGGAAGTCACATACTGACCTCTGAGTACACTGCACTTTGTCATAGTTGCAAGAAGAAAAACCTTTATTGGTTCTGTAACTTCATTACTATTTATACTGTTAGAAATTTGCCAAATTACCGATTATACACTCATACAAACCATTAATTCTCACTGCTACTGTATTTCACATATATGATATATGAGAGGATGCAATGCCACCTGGAGAAAAAAAACTACCACAGCAATATATACATGTAATAGTGATGTACAGACAAACAAGGAGAGTTTACCATGTGACTTAACATATGTTGCTCAAACTTCAATGGATTAAATAAAGGTAAACTCTCCTTGTTTGTCTGTACATCACTATTACATTTATAGATTGCAGCAGTAGTTTTTTTTTCTCCAGG
>JBBPCY010000142.1:12077628-12114024 GCA_037974405.1 Brachyalestes nurse | reverse complement strand
TATTACATTTATATATTGCAGCAGTAGTTTTTTTTTTCTCCAGGTGGCATTGCATCCTCTCATGTATCAAAATAAACGTTTCAGGATTTTTATTCGTTGAATTATTATTGCTAGATATTGGACATTCATTTTAAGACGTTTGTATATCTAGCAGCTATTTTTGAAGTTTTAAGTCTTATTTTTTTTCCTGAAATTCTCTCTGCATAGCCCTCTTGTGCACATGAGGCTTTTATGCTTTGATTGAAAACACCACCACTGTAACAACTGTAACTCATGTTCTACTAAAAGACCCATTTGTAATGTTCAGATTTCCATTCTGTAAGACAGTGAGTATAAAGACTTAAGTGTTTGTGGAAGGCTAAATTTAAACAACCTTGCTATATGGTTAGTGAGGTGGTGATAACTTGCAATATCATGTTTCATATATTGTTTGTTTGGCCTTGGCTTGTTAAGTTTCAGAGTAAACCAATATTTCATAGTACATTTTGCAGATAGCAAGGTCTTCTGACTTGATAGGTCTGTTAGAAATAGGATAGGAAGGAAAAATAGATACAACACAAGATTAATTCCAAGGTGTTAATGCAGTCCGGGTTCATTTTAGCTCACTAAGGCTGCCAGTTCAAGGCATGTAGCCCAAGTCTTTTAATAGAGGTACTGCTTGTACCATTCTGTCTTTGTATATATTTGAATGATACCTTTCGGTACAGGTGCAATACATCACCATCTGTTTCCAGAGATTGTTTAGGTGCAAGATCTGTTATTTCTGTTAAGATAGTTGCTTCCTCAAAGACACTTTATTAACTTTGTATATTACATTGTTGATTTTAGTGTATCATTTTATGGAGTGTCAATTCGGCCTTTACTGCTTCTCATTTTCCTTCTTTGTTCATTTAAAAAAATTAAATATACAAAGAGCTCTACGTCAAGATGTCAGTTTGAGGAATAGTATAGTCACAGGCTCAGTAAATATTCTACCAAGCCAGTCCCCAAGGGTGACTGTTGCCACAGTGAGTGTGTGTGTTTTGTCTTTGTTGCTTAAAACTCGAGAGAGGCCAGTGTATAAGTAACCAAGAGAACCAACCTCTAAAACAATCTCTTAAGGTCCCTTGGTAGCACTATAATATCTTCAGTAATTACTTGCAGAACCACAAACAACTTGTGGCTTTAGAGTCCTAATGTAGGTTGTCACCGAGCTGATTTTTTAAAAAATAATCTGGTATGTCAGGTGTCCAGTGTTTGTGTGTCAGGAGTGATCTTTTAACAACAAAGATATCTGACCTGATTTGATAAGGGGAGCCATTAAAACTGCCTCAGTATTTAACAGTGGCAGTACAAGCATTTCCAGGTTCATGGTTTTGCAAGCCTTTTCTCAGTACTCATTTGGGTGTGGAAACTCTGGCCTTACAGTCTTACTATTAGTAACTATTGTTACTCTTTATTAGCTTTCATAATTAAACCATACTACTAGGAAAAATAATTAGGGGGGTGCTGCTGCTGATAATAGGAACATGATTTTTAAAAAATTAATTTTTAATCTTTTTAATATCCTTTTTAATTTACTTTACTTTTTCTCCCCAGCTCAGGTATCTCGCAAACTGACCTTCCTGTATCTTGCAAACGACGTCATCCAGAACAGCAAGAGGAAAGGGCCAGAATTCACACAGGACTTTGCGCCAGTCATTATTGATGCCTTCAAACATGTCTCCAGGTAACATTTCACTGTTTATACTCACTCTGTTAGCTTCTGCAGGAAGGGGGGGCCTTTAGTGGACGTTTCATAAAGGTGTTTGCCATGCAGTCACTGATGCTGCCGTTGTCCACATTGTGTGCAGTGAAGGGGAGGAGGGCTGTAAGAAGCAGCTGGACCGCGTTCTGTCCATTTGGCAAGAGAGAGCAGTGTATGAGAATGATCTGCTGGATAAACTCTCAGAGGTGCTACGTAAGTACACCTGGCGTTCTTCTGCTCCCAAACTGTATGTAATTTTTAACAAGTTCACTGGTAAATTTTTAATGCTTACATGGTATGCTCCATCACTGGTGAATTCAACAGACTGTATAGACCAGTGCTTCCCAACCTAGTCCCCAGAGAACGGCTGATTCTTGCTGTTTTGCAGCTCCCAGCACTCCTGAGCCAATAAAGAACAATGGATAGGTACAGGTGTGCTAAGAGGTAGGATGCAGACTGCCTGGAGGTCCTGTGGACTGAGTTGAGAAACACTTTCATAAACTAGCTAGAGGTGACCTCTCAAGCTCTTGTACTTCTGTTATTTGTTGGTATATGTTAAGTACTATAAATGCAGGAAGAATGTAGTTCAGTTGCAATAAATATTTAAAATATTTCCTGTATAGCTTGGGATACTTTAAATCTGTCTCTGGGCCCAGAATTGAGGTTCCACTTCATTTGATTTTCTCTCCCTCTTACAAAATGACATTTTGGCCACTTTTAGCTGTGTGCATTTAGCTGTTTACAGATGAAAGATTTAGCTAGCTTGCCTTTCTTATAGTGTTTTACTTTGAGACCTCCAAAGAGAGATTTTAAAGTTAAAGGTTTGAATTGCACACTATGAAATAGCCCTCTAAACATCATGTTTTCACGAACAGTCCTACCATTACATGCCTCTCAGTGTAATACTTTTTTCCCCCACTAACTGATAGCTGTCATTCTAACTGGAATAGTTACTAATAATCTGTTTTATCTGTTTACAATTGATTATCTACATCTAAATATAATGTTTGATAGTTTGAAAGTTATGAATGGTGCAATACTGAGTATTTTTGAAAGCTTCAATCATTTGTATAGGCAACATATTGTAGAACCTCCAGGTTTTAAATGGATTTTCTGTTCTTGTGCTCCAGATGGAGAAAAAAGGGCCAAGAAACGGCCATATGAGGAGATTAAAGCGCGGGATGAAGACTTTGCCTCTCAAAGTTCCCCAGCAGAGCCTCCACAGGTACTGAAGAATGGCATCTGTTGGTGAAACCATAGACTGTGTATATATACTAACTGTCCAGCCTTTTCCTGCACACTGTAATGGTCCTGTCTATCTCAGACAGCAGATTTGATCCGAGCATTGCAGGAGCTGGAGAATGCAGCCTCCAGCGACTCAGCCCTGCGTCAGAGAATCTCTGCTCTACCCCCTGAGGTACAGGACTCCTCCCTGCTGCACAGAGTCACAGGTTTGTGAAGTGCATAAAATTACATCTGTCACTATTGATCATTGGTAATTGAGTAATATGTGTTTATTGGCTATAAATCACCGGTTTCCAGATGTTAAGACATGTAATTGGAAAAAGGCCTTTAAAAAGAAATATGTATTTTTGCCCTCATAATGCTGTCAATTAAAAAAATATTACTAATGGGTGTCTATAATTTGTGTTTCACAATTAAAAAAATGCATTGTCCTGCAGATTACCAACTAATCAAATTCATGAGAGTAAAGGTTGAGCTTAATTCGTTGTAAGTATTCGTTATTAAGTATTTGTGACACTAATAGCTTTCTATGTTTTTGTGGGCCAGGCTAAAACGGGTTTAGATAAAAGGCTGACCCTCTTCTATTTCTACATCTTGTGAAATGTCCTCAGTTTATCGTACAGCCCATTTTATTCGGGTAGTGGTGTTGTGTGATAGTTAATGTGGTTTCTGGGCCTGTCCTGTATGTTTGTCTCAGATAAGGAGTCAGGTGAACGGCTATCCAGACTGGTAGAGGAAGCTTGTATGCTGCTAGCAGACTACAGCGGGCGCCTGGCAGCTGAGATAGATGACCGTCGGCAGCTCACGCGGCTCCTCACTCTCTTTCTACAGAGCCAGCGGGATGGCCTAACCCAGAATGAACAGAAACTAGAAGTGCGTAAACTCACCATTTTCTTATAAATTCTGTTTATTCTACTTTATATTCTACTTTTGCTTTCCCACATTTTTTTACACCAACCTTTCACACTTTCCTCCATCTTGGGGTCTGTTCTTGGCCACTAGAGGGTAGTATAAGCTCATGCATGAACACAAGCTCAGGAATGCAGAAGCATTAATATTTTCTTTGACTGACACGCAGAAGAACGTATGACTGCACATAAAGATTGAGTGTTATAAATATTGATTAATTCTCCAGCTTTGCCAACAGGTCTCAGCAGGTCCCAGTATGCCGTGTCTTCATTTTTACAGAACAAATAAAGATGAAAGTAAACACAAAATTCTGGACTGGGCTATTTTTTTTAAACAATCTTATTTATGAATGCTGTTGGTTTCACATGTACACATTTTTAAAGCCATTTAGAAAGTTATTACAGCTATAATATTACAACATTTAAAGGGCACAAATTAGCCAGTTTATCAGGTAAACCTTGTGTACACACACACACACATTGGCCATTCAGGTACACCTACTTATTTTATGTGTGTATATGTGCACTATGCAGTTATACACATTGGTGGTTCTTGTTTTTAAACGCTGTACATTGTTCATCCACTTTTTATTAGAAATGTCTACCATGGTAAACTTGGAGATAATACAGCTATATCTGTTTCCATGCACAACACATGGAACATATGTTGGTCTTTCTCCAGTCCAGAGGTCCCCAACCACCAGGCTGCGGACCGGAATCGGCCCGTGAGTCATTTGGTACTGGGCCACACAGAAAGACAGAATGAAAAATATTTGATTGATTATCAGAGTCTGAAAGATCTTTTATTTTGAAAAAAAAGCCACACTTGTATCAGTCATGTGATACAGTATATCAAAAATTTAGCCTACAAGCTAGCAAAACACACTGTTTTTATTGTTTTACATGAAACAGGTCTGTGGCAGGAAAAGGTTGGGGGTCGCTGCTCTAGTCCTTCATCAGGGTTTCATTTTTGACCACAGGAACACTGTTGGCTGAATGTTTTTGGTATGCTGTTCTATCCCCAGCAGTGATACTGAGGTCTTTCAAAAATCCTAGTGAAACTCCTCAAACTGAGGTTCATATTAGTTCACAACCCATTAACATACCATTGCCAAGTCAGTGTCACTGCTGAGAATGGTCCACATCTGCTCCACAGTGGCCCTGTTGTGGTTTTTAAATCACCTATTTGACTCTTTGCATAATATTTTCACTGGGAATACATTTTCCGTCTGTTCTTGTGCACCCAGAGTGCACTTTGCACTCTTTACTCAGTGTTGGTTGAGTGCAAGGGTATTTTAGAGTGAGGAGCACAGCCTGTAGCACAAACAAGTATTGCATCTGATCTTTGACCTCAAAGGTCCTTGTTGCATAATCTTTAAGATTTGATAAACACTGTATTCATAGGTGTTTCCTCGGTCTGACTTTGATTTTACCTCCCTGTCTGTAAAACCACAGGATAGCTGCCAAAACTAAACTTTGTATCTTCATTAGTTTTTCTTTAACATAATTTAAAAAACATCAGATTAAGTCACTGTTGTTTCAACATTTCATGACTAATGGAAGTTATTACATATGACTTAAAATCTTAAAACCTTACAATACATTGGACTATAAAGTGGCTTTTTCAAAGATGAGGGTGACATGAAACATTTTTTTAAATGAAGTCTAAGATGGTTTTGAGGAGTCCAAGGGAATGATTTGGGAATTTATTTAATTTATAAAATGTGCCGATTTCAACCTACTTGTTAAGAAGTGCCCTTCTGGTGCTTTATGAACTTGCGCAAAAAATGCTTTCTGTTTGCAGTCTTAGTTATATTTAGTTTTTTAAAAAAATAATCTGTTGAAAAGCTCCTTATGTCATAGGCAGTAATGTTCAAATCAAACAAATACAAATGCTGTTACATTTGTTTATGATCAGTGACTTTAGTAAGGAAATTCAATCAGTTTAACATCTTCCCTAAAACATATTATGGAAGGAGCTGGAGATCCTGTACTGTACACATAAGCTTGTGTTTGCATACAAGGCCATTCCCCTTTAGGAGCATTTGTATTTTTTAATGTGCATCCTGGTATATCTGTAGAATAAAAAGTATAAACGTGGGATTAAAAGCATGCACTCTTTTAGGGATTGGTGAAATTAGCTCTGTGAAAGCGCAGTAACCGTAACGCAATAGCTGTGAGCTTCCATTACATACATCAATAAGTTTTCCTGAGGTCATAGAAATTATCAGTGCAGAAATAAATCTTAATTATTGAATACATTTATTCTGCCTGCAGTGTGTAGGTGTGGCTGTGCTTAAAGATAAGGACTAGCTGTTTTGTTTTTTTTTTTGATAATCTGTCAACAACTATGGTGTAGTTACAGTTTTTGTGGCCCATTTGTTCAAAAGGTTTTGAAATGCTTTTCATATTAAGCAGTTTTGCATTGATTACCATTATGTTTGCTATATATTATATTTAATGTTGTTGGTTGATCCTTCTGTACCTGCACTAACATATTATAGCCTCTAATAAACTTTTTGTGTGTGTGTTTTAGGAGTACAAGCGTAAGCTGGCACGGGTTACCCAGGTGCGGAAGGAGCTCAGATCTCGTCTCAATGGCCTGCCGGATCTTTCCCTGCTTCCTAACGTAACAGGTGGTCACGTCCGCCTGCCCTCCTCTGGCGACCTGTACAGCCCCTCTGACTGAGTTGGACACATTTTCCTACCATGGCTTACGCTCTCATACCTTCGTCCTGAGGACCACTGTCCCTGACTCTTATGTGTGCTCTCCCCATCGTACTATCACTGTGTGGATGTTTCCCGGACAGTCTAAGGCCGAGCGAGGACTGAGAAGCCTGTAAAGTCTTGGGTTGTGCCCTCCCCCCCCCCCCCCCTACATATGGATTTTGTAAAATGGGATGTTACATAAGCCATGTTTCAAAAGCCCACTGGCAATGTTGCATCTTATCCAGTCTGAATATGAAATGAAAGGAGGAAGGATTGAAAAGTCAGGCCACAGAAAGAAAGTCAAATCATCATGCGTATTCTTTAAGCATTCATCACCTGCTCAGAAACATAATGGGTCTTTACAGAGAAAACGACTCTACACTTGCGGGCATGCCATCACTTTAACTGTGACGTACCTAAACCTTTTGGTATGGTGGTACCTTTTGAAACCTTTTGGGCCGTTAAGTTGACCCTGACCCTCAGCTTTTTACAAAAGATAAGCTATTTGTTAGACACTGTTGTTGGTGCAGAGTTCCATGCTGTCCCAAACTAAGTTAGGCTTATTACAGTCAGTGATTACATTGTGTCGATTTAACAAATCGCTATCAAATTATTCTGCTCACCTCTACTTAAGCCAATAGGTTTCTATCTCTCGTATTGTTGGGATCACCGGAAGTGCTGGATAGTGGTTGAGATTTGCTGTGATATTTTTGTATTCATGTATTGAATTCACTAGTGCATAAAAGTAGTTGAATAGGTGACTTGTGGATAAAATCTTCATTGCAGTATGTTTAGTCGACTGCAGTATTTTATGACTGAAGTGATCTCACCATATTGCTGGTCCCTTTCCCAAAGTAGTATGGCATTCCCAAGTGTTGTAGTTGAAAGATTTTCTCTGAGTGCTGCAAGGAGATGGTTGTTTTTTAAATTCAGAGCTCAGTTATTGCTCCAACAGTAGAAATCCACATTAAATGGTTATCATAACCATTCGTTTTTCATCATGATCATGGTGTAATGTGGCAGACAGCTGACATTAATGGAGACCATATGAAAGCCTGTACATTTTAAATGTCTGCCAAAGGTAGATCGCTCTTCTCCTGCTCATTTTATGTTCATCAGTATTTAATCCACAAAATTAGGAGCAATGTTTTAATTGGTCTCACAAAAGAAAGATTCCCATAACTTCTGTTCCTTCAGGGCCATTGTGTGTTTTGTTAGAGATGCTTCTCCAAAGATGTTGTGCTAAAATGAGTGTAAAACATTTCTCATGAGGAGTTTGTTGGTAGAAGCATTCACCTGGTGTGCGTGTTTACTGTATAACTGTATAACTGCTATGTCATACAGCTGATAATCATTTTCTTTGTAGAATCTGAAGGAGCTTGTTATTGCCTATGGAACCACAACTTGTAACTTATTTGCGTCTCTGTATTTTAACATCAAACCTTTGTAAAATATTCAGATACCTGAACCAAATAAATAAAATTTAGAAAACATAGGCAGTCAAAGAAGACTTAATCGATTCCTGAATATATTTTCTACTTCCCAAACCAAAGGAAAAATGTTGTAGTCTGTGATCATTTTCAAGTTCATGATCAAGTTCTTAAAATGCTTTTTCTTTTCTCACACTGGTCTGATCTTTATTTGTTTCAAATATTCAGATGTGAGTGAACCATAAGATACAAAATCTTGGTTGCCTCATAAATGAGCCTGTACAATATCTGAAATTTGTCTCAACTACCAAAGTTAGAGTTTTGAGATCCATAAGATGGTTAAAAAGAAGAAATATGCTGTCTTGTGCTGATTTTTCTTTTGCTCCTTATTTCTCTTATGGGGGATTTTGGACAAACATGTCTTCAATAATCTCTAAATCAGATGATGAATTATTTCTGATGAGACAAAGAAAATCTTAGACTGGGAAATTACCCCGTTCTCAACTTTTTATGGAACGAGTTGCAGCCCTGAAATGGAGGAATGGGTGTGTATTAACAAATGGAATGAGGCTGACCAGACAAAACATGAATTATCTTGGGTTTATACTGTCTACAATGAAATAAAAGTAAAAGTGAATTTAACAACAACTGCTTTTTCCCCCATACCATCCTAGCCTTTTCTGATTTGGTGCTGTCCAAAATGTTGTGGATGGAAGCAGGTCAAAAAGAGACAATGTAATATTCTAAATTATAAATAACACAAAACATAGTGGCTTGGGTTGGGGCTGACCTGTGCATACTAGTTGAACCCTGCTTTGGTCTCAGTGTTAACTATTTTTCAGGCCGTGGGTAGAGAGATGACACGGAGACAACATACCACATGGAAGACAAACTCCCTCCTTAATTCCTCGTGCCAACCAAGAAAGAACTCTGATATCACGCCGTTCCAAAGCATTATATAGTTCCCTTCTCTTTTTATACCTTACAAAAAGAATCAATACAAATAAACATGAAATTATAAAGTAATGAATCTTAATGACAATAAATATCATCTTACATTAGTACATTAGAAGAACAAAAAGAGCTAGAAACAATTATTCAATAATCAGCTGAAGTTAATATAAAAGTCTCACAAGGTTCTTGATTATGGGTGGTCTCTCCTATTCACCTCACTTTAAGTCAACCTGCAAGGGCTGTTTCCAAATTTCCACACAATAAAATCATTAAGATGTACACAAATTCTTTCAAAGTGGTTTGATGTAAACACGTGGCATTCTGGCTAAACTTATGTCAGTGGTGGAACCAGCTGTCTGACAAACACCTCCGAGTGCTCCCTCAGAAACTGCTGTTTCAAGAAATTGTTGTAAATATGCCGCTTGATTCCTGAGACATTTTAAGAATGTTTTGTCATAAAATGTCTTTTCCACCTGTTTAGGGGTTTTCTCAGCTGAGCTGTGGTTTTGTTTTATTCAATAATGCCAATGGAATATACACTATATGGACAAAAGTATCGGGACACACTTGTTTTCCAGGGTTTGGGCTAGGCCCCTTACTTCCAGTAGAGAGCAATCTTAATGCTTCAGCAGACCAAGACATTTTGGACAATGCCCTGCTTCCAACTTTGTGGACACAGTTTGGGGAAGAACCTTTTCTATTCCAGCAGGACTGTGCCCCAGTGCACAAAGCATGGTCCATACAGACGAGTGCCTGACCACATAAAAGCTCTACAGGATAAATGCGCACAAATTCCCACAGAAACACTCTAAAAGCTTGTGGAAAGCCTTTCAAGAAGAGTGGAAGCTGTTATAGCTGCAAATAGGGACCAACTCCATTTTACACTCAAGTATTTGAATGTCATTGAAGTCTCTGTTGGTGTAATGGTTAGGAGTCCCAATACATTTTTGTAAGATGGAAATTTGTATGATTTACAAAACTGAAAACAAACGGGATTTTCTTCACCACAGGCAAGTAAGCCAGCATTCACAAAAGTGTATTTGTGTTTAAATGTTACTTTTTTTTAAATGTTTTTGTTATTAAGACAGCTGCAGTTTTGCTAGCAGCTGAACACAGAGTCAGAACATCCCACACACAGAGAGCCAATAGCATCCTCATTTATCTGACAGTTTAACAGAGCTATGGGGAGAAATATTTTATTTTATTACATAATTAAAAACAACTGAGTCGATTTCCATTTTGCTGGTGGAATGGCCACTAGGGAGCCTAGAGAAAGAGGCTGTAAACTCTCAAGACATGTGGGCTCACTGGTAATTTTAGCACATAAATTGACTACATTTGAGTTTCAGACATTTTGACCCCTGGTTTATATCAACAACATTATATTTCACTGCCTGTCACACAGCCTGTCTATTTCACTGCACTGCACAATTTCACATAAATTTGCTTTGATTACATCTCAGAGAAAGAATTGTGTGTAAAAGAACTCTGATATCACACCGTTCCAAAGCGTTATAGTTCCTTTCTCTTTTTATCAATATAAAAAACGTGAAATTATGAGGTAATTCATTTGAATGACAATGAATATTGAATGAAACGAATTGTATGTAAAAAGAATTCTCCTTTATTTTTGTAGCAAGTCCACCATTTCTGATTGAACTGAGAGGTTTTCTTTGGATTATTCTCCTGCTAGAAGATCTAACTGACCCAATTTTGGCCATATGGCAGTGACAGACAGACTTGAATGTAAAGTATGCTATTGTCTTTTACTCTAGCAAGATTCTGAGGGCCTTTGGAATTAAAACATCGCCACAACACTACCAATGTATTTTATGCTGGAGATAAGGTTCTTTTCTACATGACACTGATTCCTTTTACTTCAGACAAACTTCTGGTGTCTTTTTGCTCAATTCTGTAACTGTACTTATAAAGTATTCAATAGTGATTTGGAGACTTATTGACCCAAGGATGCCACCAGTAGTTTGTGACACTTTGAATCTTGAACTATCCTCACTATGCACAGGAGCAAATTCATTACAACTCCAGCTTTGAATCTTCTTAATGATTGCCCTAATAGGTTATTTTCAGGTGTAAATCTATATTATAATAGTCATTAAGTGTCATTTAAAAACACCATCATCTCTTTTATTTACTGCTTGTTTCTCTCTGTTCTTAAGATAGTAACCAAAGGAAAGCTACGATATGAGGATAGTCAGCTGATTATCATGACCTATTAGCATTACCTAATAAGTTGCCTTTTGTAGTGCTGAATGATCCTAGTTCTCCTGGACTATTAAAATCAATGACCTTGTGACCTTATGAGAGAATCTCTTCATCCAGCAGTCAGAAGGCCTGTGTCTGCACCAGTTCTGGGAGAAAAACACACATCCTGTTAGTCTGTGCTCCATACTGCCAGCTTTGTTAAAGAAAAGGGTTATGACTTGTGATGAGGCCCTATTTATATCAAATGCTGAAAAAACACACATTGACTGAGCTGAGCAGGATCTAAATGACGTCTGACTATCTAGTGATGATCAATATAGGCATCTCTCTACTTTTTTTGCCTTGTCCAAGCTCTCTTTGTTCCTTCTCTATTATTTATTTTCATACAAAGTGCCTCTCAGCTAACGTCTTGCAATATGCATTACACGTATTAGCTTTGTACATACATTCAGCAGCCATTATATTAGCCATTACAGACACTATAGCTATGTCTATCAGCTTCTGTATCTTTTACAGAGAGTAGTAAACACATTTGTGCATATATAGCTATATAAGTCAAAGCAATTGACAGAGCTCATATAAATAAAATAAATATAAAATAAAAAAAAGTTTATATGATTATAAAGGTTAAATAAAGCTAGGCTCTCTCTTTGTATTGCCCATGCACTCAAATAAGTCCACTTAAGAAAGCCTTGTATTAACAAGTGCATATCCAGATAATACCAGCCCTTTGGTCCAATCCAGGAAACTCATGAAAGCAACCAATTAAGTCTGTCCCACTTCAAAAATGTGTGCATTAAAAATAACATACAGTTTATAGTAAAATCTTCCTCACATATGACCTACACTATATGGTCTATATATGATCTATATAAGGTTATCCCATTCCAGAACTGTGGGCACTGATACTGAGTTGCAGCTAAACAGTCTCTAATCTTTTGGGTTTTTTTTACTAAAAGACGCTTAGCGAGGTCAGGCACAGATAGTGGACAAGAAGGTCTGGCTCATAATTGACTTTCTAGGTTATTTCCAAGGTGTTCGGTTGGGTTGAGGTCAGAGCTATGGCCCACTTTAGTTCCTCCACACCAAACTTGTCAAACCATGTCTATATGGAGCTCATTTCATGTACAGGGGCGCAGTAATACATGAACAGCAAAGGACCTTCCCAAAAGTGTTGCCACAAAAATGGAAGCATATTTATCTAAAATGTCTTTAGCTGTAGCATTAACATTACTGTGCAACAGAATTAAAGGGCCTTGCCCAAACCCTGAAAAATAGGCCCAGATCATTATTCCTTCTCCACCAAACTTTACGACTGGCACTGTGTATTCTGGTCAGTAGCGTTCTCTGGGTATTCACTAAACCCACATTCATCTTTCAGAATGCCAGATGATGAAGTGTGTTTTAGCTTATCAGGGGACATAAACTACTCCAGAGTGCAGTGGTAGTTTTCTATACGCTCTTCCAGCCAATGCCTGACATTGCATAGTCTTCTCGACTGTGTGCAGCTGCTCAGCCATGGAAACCCATTTCATTAAGTTCTTCATGCACAGGCCTTGTGCTGATGTTGCAAAAGCAATCTGGAACTCAGCAGCAAGTGGTGCAACAGAGGATGAGCGATTTTCACACACTATGCACTCCAGAACCCAGCAGCTCCACGCTGTTTGCTTGATCTACCGTTTCATGGCTGAGACTTTTACTTTAGAATTGGACACGTACAATTGAATTTAAAGTCACTGAGCTCTTCATTGTGACCCATTCTCCTGCCAGAGTTTGTCCATAGAGACTGCATGGCTATGTGCTTGAATTGTTATACCTGTTAGAAGTGGGTGTGAGTGACCTCCAGCTCATCCAAAAGTTATTCACCCTATGCTGAGAAGCTTTACACCTCTCCAGCTGACTCTTGGCTTGGGCATGGTGGCTTGTGTGCTGTTGCTGCAGTGTATCCCATCCTACTGGAAATTCTTTCTCTGAAGCTTGTATACAAGCTGTGTGTGCAGAATAAAATTCAGTAACACAAATAAAAAAAATGGAGTATCCAATCATATTCAAGTTTGCATCTTTAACATTCAGCCATGCACCCTGAAGTACATTTCTAGAAAGAGTAATAATTAATTCTTGTTAATGATTAAAAAATATACATATTATTTTTACAGCTCAATAATAATCTTTTTTTACTGTTCTTTCCAGTACACACATTGCAATTAGCTGTCAGGTCTTGGACATCATGCCTAGGTTTTTGTTTTTTAAATCAGTCTTCAGCATTAATTAGTTGATGAAAAAACACACCTTGACTGAGCAAAGCAGGAATTAAATTATGTCTGACTACATTCTTTATTGTGATGATCAATACAGACATATCATTGCTTCTTTGCCATGTCCACGCTCGTTTTGCTCCTTTACTATTATTTATTTTATACAAAGGGCCTTTCAGCTTTTCCGACCAATCGCATTACATGTATCAGCTTTGTACTTACATTCAGCAGTTACTGTATTAGCCATCACAGACACTACAGCTATGTCTATCCGCCTCTGTATCTTTTATAGAGAGCCGTAAATCATATACCATGGCAGCAAAAACATGTTTTGTGCAGTGCAGTCTTTCTTGACAAGCTAAGGCAACTGAAAGAACTGACCTGGCTTTGGTCTGTCCTGCAAAAAAGCAGTTCTTTATATGTCTCTCAAACAAATAAACAAAATCTACATTTATTTATTAAAATATGTTAAATAAAACGATGTTCTATTTTTGTATTGCTCATGCACTCAACTAAGTCCACTTAAGATAGCTTTGTAGTCCTTACAAATGAATATCCAGCTAATTCCAGCCCTTTGGTCCAATCCAGGCAACTAATGAAAACAAGCAATTAAGGCTGTTCCACTTTACACAGAGTATAAGACTCTCGTACAGCCAGTTCATTGAACTGTGAGTCCAAAATGAGTGCCAAAGACGTGTGCATTCAAACTAACACACTACTTATAATAAAAGGTTTCCATATGACCTGCACTGTGTGGCCAAAGGTATGTGGACATTTGATCCATAACTAACGAATACTGTAGGTAACATCGCTTGAGAACTCCTCTCGAACTAGTTTTACCAAGTTTTGCTCTCCTCCAGATCCTCGCCAGGGTTTCTGGTGGTTTGAACTTTAGGTGCTGCGAGCAGCATTTGCACACGGTTCCGAGTCACAAGGCTTCAAAAAGCAGCTCCGTTCGCAACTGCCTCCTTAGGATGCTGGAAGAGGACAGCTGAGACACACTCTACATTATATTCACTTTTCCTTATTTAATTCATTTTTTTCAGCGCTTACTTAGAATAAAAAACTTTTAATGCACCTATTTTATTGAATATTTAGCCTTCTAATATATCTTTTAAAAGAAATTAATCGAGGAGTGTGGAAAACTGTAACCATGTTCAAACACGATCCTGAAAAAGTTCCTTTGACGAAGGACAGCACTTCGAAGATGTACACCATCACGCTGGGGAGGTAATGTGTGGAAATCTGGATGAATATAAAGTTTCTTTTAGGGTTAGGGACTGTTAAATATGCGTAATAAATGCAATGTCATGCTAAATATATGTTTCAATTTCTGTAATCAATTCGTTGTGCTGAATGTAACGTTTATTCCTCCAATATTCATGAAAAATTGCCTGTCTCTAGGAGGGCGGGGGAGTTAAATTTTCACACGGTGCGCAAACTGTGCGCAGCGCCCTCATCCTGTCTGAGCAGTTGTGTGTGTGTGTGTTGGGGGGGATTTCTGCGCGAGAATCGGTTCAGTCATGAGTCATGAGTTCAACTGTGTTCCAAATGCACGGCTTTCATCATTGCTCACCTTCAGTCGCGAAGAAATTTCATTCATGGGAGAACACACCATAGCACACAGTGTGAACTTCTTTCTCTGCATTTAACCCATTCACCAAGTGAAGCAGGGAGCAGCGTGTGGGGACGGTGCCTTGCACAAGGTACCTCAGTGGTTCCACTGGCAGCAGTCCTGGGATTCAAACACATGACCTTCTGATCGCAGGGAAACTTCGTAACTACCAGGCCACCAGCTGCTGCTAATTGGTTTAGTCATCCATGTGAAAGCTGGGTGTATAGGATGATACATGTACCCACAGATGTTTCAAGATCCTAGTGATGCCTTTGCTGTGAAAGTTAAGCAGACAGAAGACACATTGTATTATTTATTCAGCTTTAGATATTTTAAATGCTTTGAATGACCAAGCAAATGACCCTTTAAGTGTAGGCTCCCAGATACACTGCAGGACAGGTTTTGTGTGGACATTATATTATAAATATATTGCTCATTATCTATTCAATGTATCACTAAAACTGAAACTCTTGTTTAGGATGTGTCAGTATCTGTATTCAGTGTAGATGATATATCGCCCCTGCACTAACTGCTTTCTAATAAATCTAAGGTAAATACTACAGAAAATCAATATGCCAAAGCAGTTTTCCCTCAAGCTTTTACATTACTAGCGCAATATGTCATAGATTCCTCACAGTGTTGTTAAATGACGCAGGCTTTAGTAGAGTCAATCTGAAATCAGTATGGGCCTTATTTTTGCCTTGTTAGTTCATGTCTCTGTTAATGATTCATGCTATACATGCTATACAATTTAAGAGAAAAAAACCTGTTTCCTGAAATCCATGTATATGTGTATTTTAAATTTGAAAGCTTATCAATTTTGCATATGTCAGGCATTCTGTATGGACCACGTTTCCACATATTGAAGTGCAGCCTAAGACTGGTCCATTCTGGCTAAAAAAAAGTCAATTTGTGATCATTTAGAGTTTAATTGAAATAGGTTTCAAATTCACATCATGTTCAATTTTGAATTAACAGTCAGGTTTCAACATATGCCTCGTGCCCATTGGCCTCGGGATAGGCTCTCGGTACCCGTGACCTTAGTGAGGATTAAGTGGTTACAGAAAATGAGTGAGTGAATGAGTGAGTTTCGTCATATTTCAGATTTTTACAGCCAGTCTATGTCTAGTTTCACTGAGTCATAACAAAATCGCGTGCATGTCTCCAGTGATTTTTTTTTCCTGAAAACTGGCCGTGTGCAGTAGGCTAATCTCCTCAGGAAAAGGCCTGTGACCACATACCACAACTCTAGGCATGGTTGTGCAATCAGATATGTAGCAGAACTTATTATCTGAACTTAAATGATCTTTAGTAACACCCTGTTATTCAGTATTCAAGTAGCTAGTTTATATCTTTCCAGTTTTTCACCTTATTCGTTAGTGTACTATTGTTTTCTTATTTTGTCCTCCACTATTTTTTAGCGTGCCTTCTGGTGAAACACTGCAGAGGGACAATAAGCACTGTCATGACAGCAGTCGTGCCCTTGAGGACAGAGAGCGGGAGAAAAAACAGGCCAGGAAGCGGCTCTACATCGCCTCAGCAGTTTGTCTGGTCTTCATGGTGGGAGAAATTTTAGGTGCGCTTGTCACACTTTTCATCCCTGCCACCGAGTCGTGCCGCGTCACAGATAAATCTCTGAGAACATTTCATTTGCTGTGGATGTAAAAAGATGACCTACTTTAGCCTGCATCCTGTTTTTTTTGTGTGTGTGGTTGCATGAACAGGTGGGTACTTTGCCGGCAGTCTGGCAGTGATGACGGATGCTGCCCACCTGCTGGTCGACTTCACAAGTTTCATCATCAGCCTCTGCTCCCTGTGGCTGTCATCCAGGCCTGCAACACACACACTCAACTACGGCTGGCATCGTGCAGGTGAGACATCGTGATCATTGTCATCGCATAACTTTGCATTAATAATTTTAACGAAGCCATGTTTCCTGAGAACTGCTGCTTGATACTGAAAGAATGTTTGACAATCCTCACATTGCCTGTCTGGATAGAACCTTCAGTTCTGTTCTCTTCTTTGAAAATGTACTCCACGGGGAACCTTGCACATTACTGTAAAAATGAACCAGACAGAAAATAGACTTCCAGAAAGGAACTCACTGTTTATTTCAATTTTTTTCTTTTGAACTTTTAACTTAAAACTGTCTGAGGAACCCAACAAATGAGATACACTGCAGACAACTGTCAAATCCCTGACACCATGTGTCAAGTACATAAAATGTAAAATAACTAAATAAAAAATTCAAACTGTCTGGTAACCGTGACACTGTTATAGAATGTTATCATGAAGATCTAATGATCTTTGTCTGTTTGTACCTCTAAAGCTGAAATCTGGTTTCACCAGCATAAATAATTTATGGCTTAAGGCTAAACATCATCATCACAATCATCATCATCATGGCGTATAAGGAACTTATTGTGCAAATATCTGTGTGTTTTCAGAGATCCTGGGTGCTCTCCTGTCTGTCTTCACTATCTGGTTGGTTACTGGTGTTCTGGTATACTTGGCAGTTGAGCGTCTGATCATCGATGACTATGAAATTGAAGGCACTATTATGCTCATCACCTCAGGCTGTGCTGTTTTGGTCAACATCATGTGAGTGGAATGTGGTTCATCTGTTGTCAATGGGCATTCATCGTGAGTCATCACTAAATGTTTACCTACTGCCTGCAGTCCACTGTAGGTTACAGTACACTGAGGATATTTTGTTGTTGTTATGGTGATTTTGCCTCTGGCTAAACTATAATTGGTCTTAATGTTTACAGTAGACTCATTCACTTCAACAACTTTTTAAACAAAACTGTCTTTTGATGCTGACACGAATGGGCTGTAACATTCCTCCATCTCTCTTCGCTTGCAGAATGGCTCTAACTTTGCACCAGTCAGGCCATGGTCATAGTCATGGTGGTCTTGGCTCCCATGGCCACAGCCATGAAAAGAAGAATGGTCATAGTCATGCTAATGGTAACCACTGTGACCCAGAGGACCAGGGAACTGGAAAGAAACCACAGGAAAACGCCAGCGTTAGGGCTGCCTTCGTGCATGTGATCGGAGATCTTCTGCAGAGTGTCAGTGTGCTTGTCAGCGCACTAATCATCTTTTTTAGGGTAAGAAGTTGTGCCAATGCAGTTGCGAATGTTAAAGTATCTGTTAAAGTACTTCACTCCACAACATGTTTTCTTAATATACCAACCACTATCTTTTGTACAGCCTGAATACAAGATCGCAGACCCTATCTGCACTTTCTTGTTCTCCTTGTTTGTCCTGGGTACAACTTTCACCATCATGAGGGACATCCTGGTGGTCTTAATGGAAGGTACAGCAAACATCTTTCCACCTGAGGTCACTGAAGCTTCAAAATTAGTTTGTAATTGGAGTAAGAGTAGATTATATACTTCAATCTTAAGAAACCGTTTTTCTTTGTGTGCATTCATCCAATGTTTCCTGTATGGTTACAACATTTTCTTTTAATAATTACAGCACCTCTGTCATTATAACAGTATTGTTTTGCGCAGAAGGGTCCTGATCCCTGTGTATGTGTCCTCTGCAGGAACTCCAGCAGGTGTGAACTATGGTGAGGTGAGAAACCGACTGCTCTCTGTAAAGGGAGTGAAAGCAGTACACAACCTTCACATCTGGGCCCTGACCATGAACCAGGCTGTTCTCTCCGCCCATGTGGCTATAGGTGAGAAAGATATTTCTCTGTGGTTTGGTGTACAAAATGCTGGTGCACTGTTGGCCGATGTAGTGAGGCAAGATATTCTTAACTATATCAACCCTATATACACTGTACACAGTGAAATGAAACAACATGCCTCCAGGACCATGGTGCAGCGCAAGAACAGAAATAGAATACCACAAGTGCAGACAGGACAAAATAGAGTGCAAGAAAATAATAGCTGATAATAGCTACAGTATTAGAGTGTCGGCTTATATCTCATTTTATACAAGTTCTATCACTGACAATTAACAACAGATATGTTTGCTGAAATTCTAATGTGGTGCTTTTGCAATTATTGTGACTTTAATGCTTTAATTCATTGTATTGGTCTCCCCAGATGATACCACAGAGCCACAGCTCGTTCTGAAAGAGATCACCCAGTCCTGCTTCGTCACTTACAGCTTCCATTCCATCACCATCCAGCTGGAGCAGCAGGCAGACCAGAGACCAGACTGCACCCTCTGTCAGGACCCCAAACACTGAAGCACTCGATCCACACAGACCCCTCCCCCCAACCCTCTGCCAAGAAGGGCAAAAAACAGTGCACCCTTGTTTAGGTTTTACTGTAACGCAATTACCAATCAAACCAAAGACTCAATAGGCTACTTAGTCTTGGACCTTGGACCTCTCTGTTTCTTGCCTGAGTTTATCATGGGGGTACTCGGCCAAAGTCACATGATTAACTTGTTACAAAATAGGAGATTAGAGCAGTGGTTCTTTGTATTTTGGAGATACTGTATTTCTGTCGGAACTGTGCTGTAACTCTGTGTATGTTATTGTATGTTATTAGATGATTTTTTAAAAGTTTTTGTCTATCACTGGAGAATATCTGCCTTTTGAGAGTATTATGATTCGAAAAGCATTGTATTCACATGGACTTAACAAGGTATGTAAACAAGGTATTTTTATGCAGAAAACCTTTATTTTGTCACATACGTCTTCCATTGCTCTGTGCACACAGTCAATAACAATTAAAACAAGCTCAGCTGTACACAAGGTTTAATATCTTTCCAGCCATCTCCATCTCTCGCCCACTCTGAAGGCTAGGTGTTGCCGGGCAACCGAAACACAGTCGGTCATTGTCTTGTTGCTCACGTTGATCCTGATTTAATGCTAACACTTCTCTCTGACCTTGAGAGCCCCTGTGTGTGATAGAAGGTCTGGCACTGTGATAGATTGGCTCTATTAGGTCTCAGGGGCTTCTGTGACATTGACCCTTCAATTCTGACACCTCCGTGGTGTCGACCCTGCGTTCTCATTGTGAGCCCTGGCTCTTCAGGTGCTGCATGTCAAAGCACAAAATGCCTTTCAGGTTATTCATTAAGATGTATAGATTATTATTCAATGATATTTTAGATGATAGTGTTGTGCTCTGAGGGTGGAATCTCTAGGCACCTCACGATTCCATTTCAATGCAAGGTGCCAGAATGTGATTACAAAACAATTTAGTTGGATTTAAGTGTAGCTTATGCAAAGTGTACAATATGTTTACAGGCCTACATCCTAATGTTGGATCATGTAAAAGGTCCTTTTTAATATTGGGCACAATGTATATAGTATAGCAGAGGGTATAATGTGTAGTAGTGTTCATTTTTCATCAGAGGTTGTTGGTGCTGCTGGCAGTATTCCAGTTTAAACGTTTATGATGCGGAACAGAATATTTCAAGAGAGAAACGTGATGCACCTAAATTTATTTTGCTGAATGCTGTTGTGCACTCTACTAGCATTCTAATTGCTGTGGGAATCATAGAGTAAAATGTGCAGAATGTTGAGAGTTCACCTTTAGAGACATAAAAAAGAGGTAGAGAAAGGGCTGGAGGCTACCACAAGACCAGCCACAAGTTTTAGTAATGCTTGACATAAAGAGATCTTATTGTTGCATTCCAGTGGGGTCAATATCCCATAAGCATTGTTACGATTCAAAGCTGTCCTTTGTTGCAGTTTTGGAAAGATATCTTGTACATGAAAACTTTGCACTGCCAATGAATTTTGACCACAAGACACATTTACCCTCGGATGGCTAATTGTTGCATACATGTGAAAGATATTTTGAACCTCAGGCTCTTCTTTTTGCTTAAGGGCCTCTCTCTCTCTCTCTATCTCTCTCTCTCTCTCTCTCACTCTCTCTCTCTCTCTCTCTATCTCTCTCTCTCTCTCTCTCTCTCTCTCTCTCTCTCACTCACTCTCTCTCTCCTCCCACCCCCACCTTTTTCTTTTATACACACACTCTGAGGTAAGCTCTCTTATCTCACTGCCCCTGACACAGCATCATGAAATACTCAAAGGAATACTCATCAGTCCGAGTGTGTAACCCCTGAGTTGATAACCCCACCCTCCCATCCCTCTTTTAGAAACATGCATCTTATGCCTCTAACTCTCTTGTTGTAATAATCCTCTTACAGTTTGCAGGATGAGGCCGATCAAATAAACACAAACAGGGCCTTACAGGAGTGGGAGCCCCTCTGCAGCTTAATGGACTTTGGAGGATCACTAACAGCAACCTATTGTGCATAGGATAATTGCACTTTCTCCTACCATATTCTTCCCCAAGGATGTGTAGCAGGCACTTTTGAACTCATTTCGTAGTTATAAATCCTGCATTCTCAAATCATGGGCAATTTCTCTGATTAGCAAATGGTTTTGGCTTCCATCTCTTCAACCATCATCATTTGTCATTCAAATTCTCTCTTCTGACTTACTCCAACCACTCCACCACCATCTCTCTTCACCTCATCACCCTCCTGTCCTTATGTGGTAGAATTGGCTACCAACTCTCTCCATTCAAGCAACTTTGTCCATTGTGTGCGACACACAGTTCACATCCTCGTACTGTGTAACAACCAAAGAGAATTGAGAGCAGTGGAAAGAAAATTGAGAAAACTCTCATATTATTCTCTTCTATCGAAGTTTACCATCTGCTGCAAAGTCTTTCTTCTTCAAAACCAAGCTAGATAATTCTGCATCCAACTCTTGCAATCCCTTTGCCACATTTTCTTCACTCCTCAAACCTCCGGCACCTTTCTCCATCTCCTTGGAGTACACTGCCTACTTTGATAAAAACGGTCAAGCGCAGCTGATCCTTCCCTGGAGTCATTATCCCTCTCTTATTCTCTCAACCTACTGACCACCCTCCACTTACCTGAGTTACCCCACTCTCCACAGATGATGTTCTTCAGCTCCTGACTTCCTGAAACCCTACCACTTGATCCAATTCTATCACTCACATTCTGACTATGTCCTCAGATCTTCTTCCTCATATCACTCACATAAGAAATGGCTCCATAAAACAACAGTCTGTGTTCCAACGGCCTTCAAATCAACTGTAGTCACACCAATCCTAAAAAAGACCACACTCAACATCACTCATGTCAAGAACTACAGACTGGTATCTCTTTTCTCCAAAGTGCTGTGTATAACCAACTCTATTTCTCTATTTCTATCACAAAATAGGCTTCATGACCCAAACCAGTCTGGATTCAAAGCAGCACACTCTACAGAATTTGCACTTTTAGCAGTCACTGAAGAGCTTTATTAAGCCAAAACAGCTAAACTGTTTGGCTTAATGGTTTGTAGATCCTTCTGCAGTTTTTGATACTGTCAACCATCAGATCATCCAGGCTTGACTCACAAAACTTCTGCTTGGCAGTGGTTTTTGTCCTTGTAGGTCACAGTTACCAAGAATCATGGAAAGGATCTATGTCTATCCCACAAAGACTTACCACTGGTGTTCCCAAAGTGTTCAGTGCTAATCTTTCCCTTTATACATTCACTCTTGGTGATATTATATCTTTACATTGTTTCTTCTACAACTGTTATGCTGATGACATCCACTTCTTTCCTCCCAGTGACTCTCAGATCTCATCCTGGATCTTTGCATGTCTGAATGACATTTCCTCCTGGATGACAGTGCACCACTTGTAGCTAAAATCAGCAAAACAGTGCATCCCAGGGTATGCATCCTGTACATCCCAGGGTATGCATCTCGAAGACCTGGCCTGATCATCACCTTTGGAAGTGCTGTCATCACTCCCATATCAAAAGCATGAAATCCAGTTGCTCTCTTAAAATGAACAGCTCTCATTTTCATCTCACATTAACAACCTCTCATGAACTCTCCAGTACCTTCTTTCTAACATCAGGAGAGTTTGTCCATTCCTCACCACTGATGCCACTCAGACACTTTTCCAATAATTTCAAAAATAGACAACAGTAACTCACCCGACTGGCCTTCCTCTGAAAACAAGAAGACAGATGATTCAGAATGCAGCACAAAATTTGCACACACCATTCCACTTCTGCAAACCTTCACCAGCTCCCTGGGGCTTCTCAGATTAGACTGAAAACTTTAATACTCGCCTTCAAACCCAAAAATGGTCCAGCTCCTTCTTACCAACCGGCATCTATCAGAGCATGGGTCACAGCTTGCTCAGCTTGACCCACCTCTTCTCAAAGGTTGAAGACACATATCAAGACTTTTCTTTGCTTTGGCACTGAGGTAGTGAAACAAACTTGCCCTGAGTGTCAGAGCAACTGAGACCCTTCCAACAATGACTGAAGAACCACCTCTTCACTAAGCATAAGCATAACTAACACAAACTTCACAAATAATTTTTAAAAATTGTTTTGTGGGACGACTGCTGACGGCATTACGTGCCAGCCCAAAATTACCTGGCCTTTGTTTGTGTATAATTGCCCTCCATCCAGGACCTCTGGCAGATGGTATAGAAGCCTGCAGACCAGGACCACCCGACACAGGAACAGTTTCTTTCCCCTTGCCATCTCCCTCCTAAACAGTTGAACTGTCACACTGCAAGACTGCAACTGCACTTTATGTATACACTGTTGTATTCATTCTGTAATCCTATGTTTTCTGTGTATAAGATTTAGGTTGTTTATTATTATTTTTGTTGTTGATTTATACACTTTGTGTATGTGCATGTGTGTATGTGTATGCATATATATGTATATATGAGTGTGTACACATATAGATATACACATACATATCTTCATACATATATTTAGATTAATAGTATAAACATATGTTCAAATAATACTTATACACATTTGTTAACACTTATCTTTATATTTAATATAAATCCATATTACGCATTAATACCGTAGACTGTATATCATTGTTTATTATATTGCTCAGTATATTGTTCATTGTGTCATTTATGTATTGTTTTTTTTACTGTTGTGTTTTATACTGTTGTGCTTGAGAGACACCATCGACCGGAACCAAATTCCTTGTATTCCTTGGCCAGTTTAACTAGTTGGCCAGTTTAACTAGTTCACTCAGGAACTGCTGGGTAATTTAACTAAAATGTGCAGGGCAAAGGTACTTCAGGACCATCAATCAAGACTAAATACTGATTTCATAGTCAAAACATGACATAGTCTCGTTTTCGACATACTGTTAAAAACCCATTTTACTATATAGCATTCATGCAGAGGCCGGTGGAGCACCCTAAACCCATGCTTCCTTTTGGACCCTTGGCTCTAAAATAAATATTTAAAATGAATGAGAGGTTCATTTTAGTAGTAAATGTTATCTGATCTTACATATTCAGCATACACTATATGGACAAAAGTGTTTGGGCTAGCCCCTTATACTTCCAGTAAAAGGCTATCTTAATGCTTCAGCATACCAAGACATTTTGGACAACACCATGCTTGCAACTTTGTGGACACAGTTTGGGGAGGAACCTTTTCTATTCCAGCATGACTAAGCCCCAGTACACAAGGACCATACAGACATGATTGGATGAGTTCAGTGAGGAAGAACTTGACTGGCCACGCAGAAGCCTGACCTCAACCTCATCCAGCACCTTTGGGATGAACTGGAACGGAGATCGCAAACCAGACCCTTTCAAGGCCTTACCTCATAAATTCCCTACAGAATCAACAGGCACATATTTCCCAAAAAAACACTCAAAAATCTTGTGGAAATCCTTCCAAGAAGAATGGAAGCTGCTATAGCTGCAGAGGGGGGACTAACTCCATATAAAAAACTGCAATGTCATTAAATGTGCAATGTGCCTGTTGGTGTAATGGTTAGACGTCCCAATACTTTTGTCCATATAGTGTAGCATCAAAGCAGAAGAAGCGCTAGGTGTCGCGCTAGGCTGCGTATACACGCAAAAATTAATTAAAGGAAACGCTCTGATGGATATATTTGAATTTGAAGCACTGAATTTGGAGGAACGCCTTTTACTTTTACTGAAGGTGACATATGATGTGGTAAAAAAAAACATGGTTATTAGGAGGAGAATGGGGTTGTTTTCTATCAAACTTAGCATTAGCGTCCTTTACATGTTTTACGGTAAAGTCTCTTAAACTCTCGCGATACTTCACCTGAGAACAGCAGAGAGGTAGAGACGAGAGGAATGACATCTTGACAACAACATAAACACAACTAGCCAGAGTCCAGACTAAAAGGTAACTGACTACTGCTACACTTTCAACAGATAGATTAATGAGTTTTCTGATCATATGTGATAACAGATATGTCTTATGCTCTCATAGTTTATATAATATTAGTAGAATATTAGTTTTAGCCAGATGTGCTATACTGGTTTATTAGCTGGTAACAGCGCAGCTGTTCTATTAACTGTCAGCATTAAAGTTATAATTGATCAGACATACAGTTCACAAACGTTTTACAGCAGACTAGCTCACAAAACGACCTGACTTCAGTGCAACAAACCTTATTCTTGTATCTAGACAGACAGGAAGCAGAGTTGGAGGTGTCCGAGTTAAAAATGTTAAAATCTGCATTGGGAGTGAGGAGGATGGACTGGATCAGGAATTAGTTAATTAGAGGGACAGCTGGACTTTTTGGAGGAAAAGTCAGAGGGGCGAGACTGCGTTGGTTTGGACATGTGCTGAGGAGAGACTCTAGGGGGAAGGATGTTGAGGATGGAGCTGTCAGTGAAGAGGAAAGTCTAGTATGCCTGTGGCAGCTGGTGGTATAGAGGGTAGGGAGTTGCCTTGCGATCAGAAGGTCTTGCGTTTGAATCCCAGGAGAGGTAGTGCCATCACCACTGAGGTACCCTTGAGTAAGGTACCACCCCCATACACAGCTCTCCGGGCGCCCCTCGTTGGTGGCAGTCCACTGCTTCACTTGGTGAATGGGTTAAATGCACAGAACTGTGACTCTACTTTACTTTAGTAGGAGGTTTATGGATGTGGTGAGAAAGGACATGCAGGCAGTTGGTGTGAGAGAGGAAGATGCAGAGGACAGAAGGAGATGGAGATGGTTGATCTGCAGTAGAGGAAAAACTGGAAGAAAGTCTCGGCCCAGGTGTTCTAGGTATCTTGCTTACTGCTTATGTAGCTATTGAGATGCTGCAGCAGATCATGTATTACGTATATGTTTAGTGTTATGTTTAAAAATATACTGTGGAGTATGAAGAGTAAAATTTATTGACTGCCCTAAAAAGAAGCACTCCCTGCTGGAATAGTTAAGTGCTCACAACACATAGAGGCCAAGTGCATATCATACATGTATGCCTGTAAAATGACTTAAAGCTTGTATTTGGTTTTGGTTTGATCACAGGCGGTACTTGGTCTAAAAAGTTTGTGATCCGCTGTATAAGAAGATGCTATTCAAGTGCAGCCTGCAGTGATGTTTTCTTTAATGTTTGTGTATTATGGTGAATAGCTAGTTTAAATTTATTTTTGTCGATTACCCTAAGTTTGTTGGAAAATTGTGATGAACTTTTTTATGTGTCCAGAAGTTTGTAGACACATAATCAGTGTTTCTTCAGAGGTCGGATGTGTTAATACAGTGTTTGTCCCCCTGTTACTACAGTAACAGCTTCTACTCTTTTGGAAAGATAGATGTTAAAACATTGCTATGAGGATTGGATTGCCTTCAGCCCCAAGAGTGTTAATGAAGTCAGGTACTGGAAAATAATCAACATTCTGACATATTCCAGAGGTGGTAGATTGTGTTTCATCGCTCCAGAGAACACAGTTCCCTTGCTCTTCACCCTCTATACTGGGGGGCTTTAAAGCCCTCTAGCTGACACTTGGGGAGGTTTGGCTGCTCCTGAGTGTCCCGTTAAATTTGCAGTGCTTTTCAATAGAGATGATGTAATTTTATAATGCTATACTATATTATATTCACGTATTATAAATTGTGTGTGCTATTGAATGCTTGTGGGAGAAATGGTGGCACCTGAAAGTAGCTGAATTCACTAAGTATAAGAATTGTCTGCATACATATTTACACAGTGTATTTATTGATTAAAACCTGATATGCTTCATGTTCATAGTTTGTAAGATAAGTGAAAAATATAGTTCTGTGCAAAAGTCTTAGGCACCTGGGAAAACAATTTTTTTAAAATCTGTAATAACATTATACAGTAATCAGTGATTTTATGTACAGTATATCAATTTGTTCCTTGTGGAAGCCCAGTATCACTTGTAGTTACCATCAGAAAAATGGTTTGACTCAGTCAGTTTTTTTATTAAATTAAATTAAGAGCAGCTGATGGAATTTCACACATCCAAGCAATGGCTGGAGAAACCAAGGAAAGCTCTGGAACTAAATCTGAGTTCTCCTTACCAGGTCACAAACTTTTTTTTACAAACAGAACAAATCTTGATACTTTTTACTGTATTTTTACTGTACTGCATTTATTCTACTGTTAACTTTACTAGCAGAAAGACACTAACACACACTGAGAAGAATGGCTTTAAACAATTTGCATAGGTGTCTAAGCCTTTTCCACAATACTGTATGTGGTAAAATATTGCTCTTGATCCTATGTAAACTCTCTTTCTTTTTTCTGTTTTCTCTCTTGCATTTGATCACCCTCTCTCACATCAGCTCATGACCACACATGTCCATACTAACATGCTCGTTCAGTCTTCTCGCATATCCATAATCTCAAGTTGGCTCTGTCTTAGGTATGCCATCGTGTGACACTGATTAGCCACCTGCCACCGTGCCTCCTCCCCTCTGTCCCCATGACAACCCCTCCACTCGCCCAGTTCCCTGGGCAACAGGCGCAAGCCGCACGGGATGTAAACACAGCCTCCCTGTGCCGTATTGGCCAGGAAACTGTGCAGGACATAGTTTTAAGAACTATGGAGATCTTTCAGCTGCTTAGAAACATGCAGGTAAGTGCAGTATGTCTTTATGGGTATGTAGAGAATGACAAGTAAAGATGTGGAGGTCAGTTTTTTATTCCTACACGCTTGGATCTGAACATTCCAGTTTAATATGGAATTATAAAAATAACAGCAACCTGGACCTAACCTGCACTCTCTTGATAAAAATACACTGAACAACAAAGAACTTGTTTTTTGAGGAACATTTGTTAAATGCACTACTCTCCCTTTGAGTGAACTTACAACTCCCCTTACCCATCATTGAAGACAAGGCAATGTGAAAGAGTCTGACTTTGATGAATTGTCATGCCAGTGTTGTTTTATTATTTATTATTAATACATTATTATCATTTTTCTCCACTCTTCCTTTCTGCTCTGTTTCCCAGCTACCAAATGGGGTCACGTACCATCCTAATACTCACCAGGACCGGCTGGGCAAGTTACAGGAGCACTTGCGCATGCTGTCAGTTCTTTTCAGAAAACTGCGCCTTGTCTATGACAAATGCAACGAGAACTGCGCTGGTCTGGACCCCATACCGCCTGAGGTTAGCACTCACTTTTACACAAAGCAAGATCCTAGTAGCACATACCTTATATAGCCTTACTGTGTAATACCATATGTTTTCTTCTCACAGGATCATCTAGGAAGCAAATGGTTTCACCGAGTCTTTTTTATAGAACAATCAGTACTACTGTGTCCTACAGTTTACACTGCATATATGGCTAAATTTAGCTATATTATACACAGAGGATGGGATGCACAAATAATGTATGTGTCTTGACATAATGAAGTTAGAGAATGTTGAGGTTAAAGTAGGTGAGAGAGAATGTCTTTAATTTGCTGTGTTGTTCAAGGTCTGTTGCTACTTACAGAGCCGGAAGTGTTTATATACCAGCTTCTGATCACGTTCTGGACTCAAGATTACAGTTCTATTAATCATATTTCTATTTTTTTCTACGCTGTTGACATTAAATTGTTCCAGACATCCTTCAAATCCACACAGTGGGTAAAAGCATAGCAGGTCTATTAAGATTTTTCACAGATGGCACATTTGATTTGTCTTTTCAAAAGAATCCCAAACTTCTGAATTGTGTTGTAATATTAATAACATCTGAATTGTTGAATTTTAGTGAATTTCATTGCCACCTTGTTCATCTGTCATTGATTGCTTCACAAAGTATTCTAGTTCCTTGTTTTTTCAAAGTATTTTTAAGCAAAGAAAGCTTGAAAGGCACAGGTAACATGTTGAAATCTTTTACAATAGATTCAGAGGTGTACATGTGCCCCGCCCACTAGAAGACTCATGTCATGTAGGCTGTTCTTTTGCTTGGATATTTATGCAGGCTGAGCGTCTGCTGTATGACTTCAGGTGCTTCATCAATTCTTCTACAGCCGTCTCTCCAAACAGGAAGTGGGATAATGGAGGCAGCAGCATTACCTCATCACGGCTCTAATTAGCCGCAGCTCTCTGTACCGAACAGCTGGCAAAGCCGCTCACATCAGCGTTTTCCACCGCGAGCAGTCACCGACTCCTCAGCGCTCTGGAATTTCCTGCACTGCAGAAAAAAAGCCAATGTCATTTCATTTACGGCTGAACTTTTTTCCATCCGTTTTCTCCCCCTCAAAGTAAAGAAACTGGGCAGACCTCATTGAGTCATTCTTTTCTGTCAAGCAGCAAGCCACATCCATCCCTCAGTGTCCAAACTATGAGTAACGTGCTGTCGCTTTGCTCCTTTTACCACAGCCTGCTGCCAGCACACAGCTCCTACTTTGAAAACTGTATATGGGTTTGGCTGGAAACTCAGGTTGTTTTCCTGTCCTCGGCTTGAATTTGTCATCCCTAACAAGCATGGAGTTCATTCGATCCCAAGCTCTTGCCTTTGTCCCTTCTCTGTCAGCTCACCAGTCAGCCAGTTCTGGTTTGCTGCTCTGACTCGATAAACCTGCCAGAGGCTTTTGACTATTTTTTTCCCCCTCAGGATCAGAATCAGGTCATATGATCTGATTTTTTCCCCCTCTCGGCTGGTTGACTGGCCTGTGTCAGCATGAAAACTGTAAAGGCTACCCTCAAAACCACAAGCTTACAAAAACACAAGCGATTATGCTGACACTGAAATGCATTTGCTTTAGCTTATTCATATGGGAATTAATTTGATTAAGACCCAATTTATATATATGTATGCATGTGTGTGGGTATATTTATTTGTGTGTATATATGTATACAGGTGAAGTGAATAAAAAATATTGGTACATTGGCACCGGAAAATAGGTAGAATATATTAAGCAGCAAGTGAACGTGTTGGACAAAGGAAAAATGTGAGGAAAGATTGTGATGGTTGGATGACTGGGCATCTCCAAAACAACAGGGTCTTGTGGGGTGTTCTTGGTATGCAGTGGTTAGATCAATGGCAACAGGAATGACAATCGGTGAACCCTCAACAGGGTCGTAAGTGCTCAAGGCTCACTGTTGTGCATAGGGACCAAAGGCTATTCTGGTCCAATCCCACAGAAGTGCCTCTGTAGCATACATTTCTGACTATGATAGAAATGTGTCATTGTGCACACTGCATCACAGCTTACTGCATATGGGTCTGCATAGCTGCAGACCGGTCAGAGTGTCCATGCTGACCTGAAAATATATACAGTGGGCACCAGAACTGGACCACACATAAAGAGAATAAGCTAATATATTCTGATGAAACATAGTCTTTACATCGTGTGGGCAGCTGGGTGCTCGTGCCTCACTTGCAGTGGGGTTGTGGGGTGTGTGGGGGTTGTCTGGTGTTTGGGACAGTTGGTGGGGGTTGGGAGGGATTTTAATGTTATTGCTGATCAATGTGTGTAATATATATTCTTTTCAGACTAGCTGTGGAATTGAATTCAGTTGGTGGTGGTTTAGATGGTTGTAAATCCTACTTCACTCTGAGATATTTGAATTGATTTTCTGGAGGAAAATTACTGATGTTTAAAATATATTCTTCTGTGCCATTTCGGTGATGCAATATACCCAGGCAATACAGTCTAGGCTGGTCCTAGATCAATGTGCAAGAGCAGCTTTCATTCCCTGCGTGACATGATCATGGATTTCTCCGAGTGCGAGACTGTGGCATCTTTGATTCCGTGCACCAGCAGGTGTCAGTGTGATTTAAGCAGAGGTGACAGTCTGCACTGCTAATATTGACCATTTGTCAAGGTCATTTCAGGATGGAACTGTTTACAAAAAGAATGAATTGTTAGAAAGAAGGTGAGAAACTGGCTAAAGCAAACACTCTGTATGGATCAGGCAGATGAGTCCCCTTACTGTGGACATATTGTGGCATATTCCAAAGTTGTTCCGAAGCTACAGTTCATGTATCTTGAAGGTATTTGAAGTTGCTGGGTTAGATAACAGAACACCAGATTTTAATACTGTCATTTCAGTAAAATGTCTATTGAACTCTAAAGCAGTACACATATGTGGTTCTTGTAAATATGAATAGTCAGATCAACCCGATATGATCAACCCGATATGAATGCGAGAGATCAACCCGATGATGAAAGCTTAATGTCCAGCTGTTATAAAAACAGAAAAACATTGTGCATGACCACATACTTAAAGAAAAGCTGACTCAAGAAGGGGGTTAGAAAATGATTTTCACCAACATGTACGTTTACTTTCACAATAAAATATAACAGAAAGTGTAATTAAAATGCCTGCGGAATAGAATTTAAACCTACACTGGTCTTTGTGAATTGTCATTTCCTCAAAATCTGATAATTTTGGAAACCATGGAACAAGATCAGAGGAGATTACTAGAAAATGTTCCTTACCGAATTCTTTTTATTACATGAAGTGGATGAACAAATGTAAAGAGATTTGTTGTTGAGTATACATCTGTATGGCCTCATTCAATCCATTATATATTAATTTCTGCCTGTCTCTCTGCCTGCAGCAACTCATCCCATATGTGGAGGACGACAGCTCAAAACTGGATGACCGTGGAGCCAGTCAGATGCGTTCAGCCAGCGAGGAAAGAAGGGAAGTACTTGAGGTCAACAAGGTCAGTGCAGCCTTTTTACGACTTTGGGCTCTACAGTTTAATGCAGTCTTTTACTTTTTGATGCGTGCTTCAGTCCATCTAAACCGATTACTTTCCAGGTACTAATTTGCCTGTCTAGGACTGAAAGATCCATCAGTGTCTGTGGAGAAATCTGACCAGGTGGTCCAGTGCAGATATTTTGTACCACAGAGAAAGACAAGTAATCCTGAGTGGTGCCATGTTCTATCTGGACCTGTTTGGCCATCACCAGGGTCTCGTTTAAAATGAGCTGCGTTCATGAAAGCAGGCAAGGCAGCAGGGCTTTGAGCGCCATGGGCCCTGGAGCTTTAGGCTGGCCAAACGGCCAGCTGCAAATTACATGCTGGATGAGGAGAACATGTTGGGGGAATAAGGGATGGGGAGCTCAGGGGAGGTCAGCAACGCAGCAGAATGTGGGGAGCAGATGTTAGCCGCTCCGCTGCATCTGCCTCTTCGGGCACAGCTAGCTCTGCTTTCAAGCATGAGTGGAATGATGGATGGATGGATGGATGGGTGGGTGGATGCATAGAATATTTACATGAAGGCATATATTACAGTAAAAAATTAAATATGGAGTAAAAAGTTGTTTTCTCAGGTGTTATATTGTTTCATTACAGATTATAAGGCATTATTAGCACATAGTCAGACACTGATCAGAATCATAAATATAGTAGTGTGCTGTAAAAAGACTTGTATATCTTGCAGATTTGTGGTGGAATTTATAAACTGGAATTTATAAACGTACATAAACATTTAACGTGATGATTTCTGAAACAGACTTTGGATGTTAACTACATATAGTAATCTGCCTTGAAGAGAAGCTTGGACATGGTTTAGCTAACTCATTGACAGATTTATGATGTGTATTATAATTATCTGTTACTGCCTCACCTCCGATTGCACTTTTGTCATACTTTGTTGTGGTTGCCTAACAGCAGCCAAGCCTTAGGGTCGATTAAGCTGGAGTGCTTGATTTCATGGCATGATGTCTTCCATGTTGTATTTAGTATACCAGTCGGTTGTAAATGTACGAAATGATGTCTGTGGACCATGAGCGTGGTCTTTACCACTGGTTGGGCGTAGTGGTATGTATGGTAATGATCTGCTGCATTCTGGGATGTACTGCCTTTGAATGATGGTTCTGTCCTCGTTATCTGTCGATTGGGGTAATTGCTGTTTGTCAGGTGCTGGATGAAATATGGCTTTGCAGTCTGCTGAGCAGTAAAACGGCCTTCGTTCCTGTGACTGTTCTCTTCTTCACGCATGCGCACACACACACACACACACACACACACACACACACACACACACACACCCCAAAGTCATCCTACCGGCAGCTGTGCATGAGTGAGTTATTTATTTATTCATTCATTCATAGTAATCATATTTTGTACTTCTGTAGTATTTTTCAAAATTTCTCCCTAATTAAGTCAATAAAATGTCACCAAACTCATTCAGAGAGGTTTTATGTAAAATACTCCATTCTAAAGAAACTTTCTGGAATTGTTTACATGGGTGGTGACCCAGACACATGAAGCATCACATTAAATGGTCATTAATGCAGTTCTTGGTGTCTGAGACATTGTTTTAATGTAGTTTTGAGATAATATTGCTGGACATTTTGAGGAACAGTAGCACCCTGAAAACAGCTGATTGTTAGGGATAGCACATAAAATTGCATGTTTGCTGAGTTGGCTGTGTTTAGGGTAGTGGGATATTATGTGACATAAATTTTTCTCCAAAATATTCTGATAAATGTAGGTCCCCTACGTCTATAGATCTGCTGTATAGGCTAGTTACTGCCACACGAAATGCTAAACACAAAAAAGCTGATGTGCTGTGCCAGTGCATGTGAAAGCGGACCGTTATTGGCTCAGGATGACAATTTATAGCAGCACCTGGGCTCAGTGACAGCAAACCTGTCAGGTCTCCCCGCCCACTAACCCTCACGCAGACGTCGTGCTCCTGAGGAGTCTGAGGTGGTCCCTGTGGCCTCGGCTACCCGGTGTGAGGGCTGTCGTCCTTGCTGGCACTGTGGTGGCGGGCCGTGTCTCGTTGGAGTGGGGCGGTTTGATTTAATACCGCACTAAGTGTGAATAAATTCCTGTCACAGCCCATTAAGAAGGCCTTGGAGAGATCACGGCTCTTATTAATTCTCTTGCGCGCCTCTCCGCTCTCCGCTCTCCCTCTCCGTCCCTCTCCCCTCCGCCTGCTTTTTTAATACCCTGTTAATTACCGTGTCTGTCCTCTTTATTCAAATGAGAAAGTGAGATATTATGGAGAATGTTTGTAATTTCAAATAGGGCCCTCCGAAACGGGCGGCAGGCACATAATGAGCAGCGGTGTTGGCGGCACAGCGGCTGCCGGTGTTATCGCTGGAGCAGTGCTGGGGCCGGGGGAGCCTGCAGGAGCATTGTGGCTGATAAACAAACACACTCACACACACACACGCACGCAGAATCAGCCGTAATGAGACCCTGGCCTGTCTTGGCCCACATACACAAGTTGGTGCACGTTCCTTGGGCTAACAGCCTGCTAGCTGGAAGTGCCCAATTCTCTACGTGATCATCCAGTTCGTATGTTGCCCATTAGAGTAGGTTTGTCGAATGGAAGATTTTTTAATTGGCTTGCAGTGCATAAATGGAGAAAGTGCAATGTGTTTCAAGCTAGAGGGAAGGCCATGTCTTGTAATCAGAATACAACGATTAAGGTGGAGGACATGTGGTTTGCATTTGTTGTGTCATTGTGTACTTCATAGGCTGGAAGAAGTTAAAAAATAAATAATACTGCAGTTACTTCAGGGATCAGCCGAAGCCTCTCGAGGTCACTTATGTAGTAGTGTTTATATACGGATCATATCTCTTTGAAGAGCACAGATTCTGGGAAAACCGAATTCTTTGTTTAAAATAAGAGATGATGAAGTATGTAAACAATGTTAAAATTTCCAAGCAAAGCATTCACTTCACAGTTGTTATGGCAACTAAACTGAAAAACAGCCTGTTTTAAACGCACTGATCGCCGACACTAATTTAGCCCTGCCCAATCACATCAAATTTATAAGAAATGTTTCAGCCAGGCTGCTTGTTAAATTCAGGCAAAGTGAAGCTCAGCCAATCAGAACAGAGCTTATTGATGTACTTCTTAAATACACAGTAACAAAAACACCCTGTTAAATTCTTAAAGATGAAGAAAGGTTGGATAATGATGCATTATTGCCATGTTTGGCACCAAATCAGACACAGTCTTTGTAAATAGACCTCTGGGAAGAATAAAACAATAAAAGGAAGTGTGCTCTGAGTGTGTGAGTGTGCTCTTCAGCAGCACTGTAGATGGCTTCATATCATTTATTTCATAATTTGTTCATCGGTCACTTAACTTTGTGTCTGTGCTGAGAATTCGATCAGTACAAACAATTTTTTTCTCTCAGTTTATTATGCTTTTAAATCAGGAAATTTGCTCAATTACAGTTCGATGAATGTTGCTTGCTAAAATGAGTATGCATATGTTAGAGCATGCGATGTTGTTGGCTTTGAAAATAAAGCTTTCTTTGCAATGGGGCCTTGCCCTCTTCTATAACAGAAGGAAAACTAAAATGAGTTTTAAAGTGGAATAACTGCTTGTCTCATTCTACAGATATCTGCTGCTCCCTATCTTTTTCATGTTACCAGTGAAGCAATTGCTGTAGGTCCCTGACAGAAAGGGGAGAGACGCGAGGCCATGATTGATTGAGGCCAACTTTTTAAAAAGGAAACGTACTATTATTGCAGCATTGCCATTTTTTACTTGTGTAAATCTTAAGCACTTACTAGTTACATGTTCTGGTTTAACTAGTTTTAACTCACATACACAATTTTGTAACCAATCTAAATATTAACTTTGTCGTGGGTTGGCAATGATTTTAAGCAATTTAGAATCTACAAAGGGAGCAGTCGTCTTGTTCTCATGCTTCTCTTTGCCTGTCTGTTCCTATTGCATCATTTTGTGCCGCAGGCACGGCCCATCTCTCCTGTGCCCACCATCGCTCACAATCTTCTCTCTACCTTGCTTGTCCTTCACCTTGATCCTGCAAGCATCCTTTTGCTTTGGAGTCGCTGTGCTTAATGTGAGCCATCAATCCCCAGTCTTTAACTCCAGCCTTAAACCCTGCTTTGAAGTTTTTAACTTTTCAGCTTGGGCATTATGTAGCTTTCCTGCAGATGTTTTTTATTTAAACACTATACAAAGAAAAATGTAGGAATAAAGCTAAACAGCCATATTTATACTATAATATCAAATGTACTGAAAAAATGTTTAAGATCCAATTTTGTGTATTAAATGAATTTGAAAGGTATACTACCTTTACTAGTACATACAGTGCATCCGGAAAGTATTCACAGCGCATTACTTTTTCCACATTTTATGTTACAGCCTTATTCCAAAATGGAT
>JBBPCY010000142.1:12054942-12077528 GCA_037974405.1 Brachyalestes nurse | reverse complement strand
TTTGGAATAAGGCTGTAACATAACAAAATGTGGAAAAAGTAATGCGCTGTGAATACTTTCCGGATGCACTGTATTTATCTTTTCGTAACTGTTTTAAGTAGACAAAGGAAAAAAAAGGCCTGAAGTCAAAATAGGGCAGTAGAGGCAATAGAATGAAATATTCCATAACTTGAGAGCACTACCCCAGTGATGGCCGTTGTGGTGGTTCTAAAAGTATAGATGCCATACACAACATTACATATCACTATTTATTTTTTTATTTAGCACTCTATTCTGCCATGCACTACTATTGAATTTTCATTTGGGATGAGCATAGAACACAAGATAGTCATGGATCTGCACTCTAATATATAACTACTGCAAACAAAGTAACCAAGAACAGTTCGATCAATATTGGGGCAGGTGGAGGGCAAGTAGTGAAAAGAGCTTGATTGAAAAATGCTCAGGAACACAACATTGATCAGCGAAGACACTCTGCAACACTGCTGCAATGCACAGTGCATTCTCTCTTTCTACCATGGTTTCCTGGAGCTTTACAGAGGTGTGCATCTACAAGTTTAGAAACATAGTTGGTTATTTTTTTCCTCTCTGGCTCTAAGTCTTTGTTTATTTGCCTGTAGTCTGTAGGCCAGAGAGACAGTATTGATCAAGCATAATTGAGGATGGCATCACCAAGCATGTGACTGTGTGCTGCATTAGCAGTCCAACCTCTTTAGTAACACAAAGACATGCACATTGCCACAGCTTTGATTAGAGCTATTATCTGAACAACCGAGTTAATTGTTCAATGGTTAATGATGTCTGCCCTTACTGAAAGCAACAGGCAGGATCATGTAGCGTACATAATTTCTCTTATAGCTTAGCAGCATCAATTCAGATTACCTTCTCTTGTTACGTCTGTGGCCTGGGGTGACTGATTTCCACTCTGTACCTTTGAGAGGAGTTTCTTTAGAAAATCTGGGACCCTGCACTCCTCCTTATTCCTCCAGTAGATCAGTGAGGTAGTGTCAGCTCCTGGTGAAGAACGAGGAGGCGCAGCAGTGGTATTAGTGAAGCCCTTCCCTCCCTCAGCCTGTCTAATCCCTTCGCCTCACTCCCAGACACTTAGACTTGTAATTCCCGCTCCATCTCCAGGAATAAAAGCAGCGATTTGAGTTGCTAGTGACAAGGCGGATTAGCCAAGTAGAATCCAAGGTGAAACAGCATGTATTGTAAAGGCTCTTTTCTAAAAAGAAGGCCCTGTATCTAACAAAGTTACAACCAAAAGCACTTGAGGAACTGTTGATGTTTGTTCAAAACGTTAATAGGTTATTTAAGACTGAATTACCGGCATGATAATAGGGATAGGCAATACCTCTTTTTTTGTAATATCCCTCATAATGTCCCATGCCAATAACATGGTGGCTCAGTGGGTTGGATACTTGCCTCACGGGTTCGAATCCTACCTTCAGCATACCACCACTGGATTCCTAAATTGCCAGTAAACATGAACATCCATAAACTAGATTTGAAAGCTTCTGCTTTAGTGGTATATAAGCTGCTATATAAACCAACCATTTAGTGCAGTAAAGACGTGAACTGATACTTTTCAAGCATGCAGTCTCATAAGGCTGTCTATACCTCTGTGTATGTTTGTAAGAGAAGGAGAAGGAAAGGGCAGGAAAAAGTCAAACTTATCCTGCATACAGTGGCAAGAAAAAGTATGTGAACCTTTTGGAATTTCCTGGTTTTCTGCATTAATTTGTCATAAAATGTAATCTGATCTTCATCTAAGTCAAGGATAATGACAAGTATAATGTGCCTAAAATAATAACACAAAAAAGATACCTCTGAGGAACCTTGAGCAAGATACCGTCCCCACACACTGCTCCCCGGCCGCTGTGTTCCTGGCTACCTTGTCACTGTGCTCTTTTGCAAACTTCAGGCGTGCGGCAATGTTCTTGTCGGTGAGCTGTGGCTTCCTTCGTTGTGTGCTGCCATAGACACCCTGCTTGTTCAGTGTTTTATGTACTGTAGACTCATGAAAACAGGTGTTATCCAGTTCCAAGTATGCCTTCAAATCTTTGGCTGTCACTCTGGGTTGTTTTTTCTACCTCATTGATGCGTCCCTGTTGTGCTATTGGGGTCGTTTTGACTCTGAGCCCACTTCTTGGTAGAGCAGCCACAGTCCCAAAGAGTCTCCATTTGTAGATCGTTTGCCTGTAGACTGGTGAATTTCTCTGAAATCACTTTGTAACCCTTTCCCGCTTTATGTAAATCAACAATTCTTGATCGTAGATACTCCTGAAAGCTCTTTTTGGCAAGGCATGGCTCACATGAGCATATTCTTCTTGTGTGGAACAAACTCCAAAAGATTGAGTGGTTTTTATCAGTCAGAGTAGCTCTAGTCCACACTCCAGGTATGCTAACACCTGAATCCTGTTAGCTTTTTTGAGGTCATTAACTTGAAGGCTCACATACCTTTTCCACTAGCACCTTGAGTTTTTTATGGTTGTCCTCAATAAAGATGTGAAAGAACAGGATTTCCTGATCTTTATTATATTTGTCAATACCTTTTGACTTGGATGAAGATTAGATCCATTTTATGACAAATTAATGAAGAAAACCATGAAAAGGTTCACCTACTTTTTCTTGCCACTATAAGTATTTGTCCCTATTTTCCAGCATTCAGTTCTATTAAATGTTGATCTGTTTACTGCTTAATTTATACCCTTACAATATCAATATTTCAGTATCAAGCCCAACCCTAGATGATATTTAAGTTAGGTTTGTATGATCCTGTCAGCGTTTACACAGTGTTAATAATGTTGTTAGTTTTTCTGCTCGGCGACAAGGTGGAATGCTGCCCTCCATTCTCACCCTCCTCTCGTATAGCTGTTTTCCAAGCTGTTTGTCATCATCCACTAAGCCCATAAACCTGAACTACCCTCATCGATTGTGCTGGATGACTGTTGGAGTCAGGCCCACGCAGCACGAAGAGAGAGATCAAAGTGTTTAGTATAGATAAGAGCACTGACTGAATGCAGTGAAGCCTTTGGTTGAGTGTTAAATACTATCATGGTTCTAGAACACAGTATTTTTCTGATGGCATCAGTGTCAGGATACACCTCTCTTGATTTGGCAATGTTTAGCACTAATGCAGTGTGCCTGGCTTTGGTGTGATTCATTAACAGTCCTAGCCCTTTAGGGGCTATCTGACTAGACATAAAGAATATCTAAAAGATCATGTAAATCATAGCTCTTTTATGGTTGAAAAGGAAAACCCGCCATGAAAATCAAATGTGATGCTTTTAAGTGTCTCATTTAAGGGTTTTGACAGGAGTTTTGGCCAGGGTAATGTCGGACTTGTTAAAAACATGACTGAGCCGTCTAGTCTAGTGGAAATCATATAAAGAGCTGATTTTATAGCAACTAATCCACATTTTCCCTCCTGTATTAACACCAGTCCAGCACGCTGTGACTTCATTAAAACATTTTCAATATTGTCTGCCAACTGAATGAGTCTGACACCGCTACTATACAGAAATAGATCATACTTTTCATTTGACAGCAAAGCAGAAAGGCAGATGTTCCTATTATGAGAAGCCCTATTCCATGTATTTTTGTGTTCCTTTGATGTACACTGATCAGCCATAACATGAATACCACTGACAGGTGAAGTGAATAACATTGATTTTCTTGTTACAGCCGTGCCTGTCTCGGGGTGGGATATATTTGGCAGCAAGTGAACAGTCAGTTCTTGAAACTGATGTGTCGGAAGCAGGGAAAATGGGCAAGCGTAAGGATCTGAGCAACTTTGACAATAGCCAAATTGTGATGGCTTGATGACAGAATCTCCATGTGGTCTTGTGGGGTGTTCCCAGTATTTTCCTACTAAAAGTCTCAGAAGGACATCTGGTAAAACTGTGTCAGGATCATAGGCATGCAGGGCTCACTGATGAGTGTGGGATGTGAAGTCTAGCCTGTCTGGTCTGATCCCACAACAGCTATGATATAAAAGCACCAGAACTTTACTGCGTATGGGGTTGTGCAGTCGCAGACTGGTTAGAGGGTCCATGCTTCCCCTGTCCACCTCTGAAAGTGCCTACAATCGGCACATGAGGTCAGAACTCGACCGTATAGCAACAGACGATGGCGGTCTGGTCAGATGCATCATGTTTTTGTTTACATCATGTGGACAGCCGTGTGTGTATTGCTTGCCTGGGGAGGAGATGGCATCAGTACGCACTATGGGAAGAAGACGAGCCAGCAGAGGCAGTGTGATGCTCTGGGCAGTTTTCTGCTGGGATACCTCCTGTTTGACAGGTTACTGTAGTACATAGCCTAATCACATTTTATACTTTCTCAACCCTTGCACTTTTATGGTGTGACAAGTTCTACAAATAAGAAGCCAGCTTCAGCCTGGGAACCAACTAATGTTGACTGGTGAATACTGACGCAGGCTGAAACTGAGTAAGTGTCCGAATTGTTGTTTTAGTTTGCGTGTTTTTAAAAGACAACGGCTTAAAAGACAAGGGCTTAAACTTAAAGTTTTTATAAGACACACACCACAGCAGAGCACACAGTGTGAACAATGTGAAACTCTTTATCTGCATTTAACCTATTCACCAAGTGAAGCAGTGGGCTGCACCTGGGGAGCACTGTGTGGGGACAGTACCTTACTCAAGGATACCTCAGTTGTGCCACTAGCAGTCCTGGGATCTGAACCCACGACCTTCTGATCGCAGAAGCAACTCCCTAACCACTGGGCCACCAGCTGCTCCATCATTTAGTAAACCAAAGAGCTCACCATTGTGGATCAAAATACTAATGATGGTGTAGGGAACTGTGCTCAAAGCAACAAAAACTACATTCTTACTTGTGTAACCAGTGATAATATTTATCAAAGAATAATCACAGATTTCCATGTACAGTTGTAGTTCATTTGCTTTGTCATTGGAGAGTATCTTAGCGCAATTTCTGAAGAACCCTGATGACAAGTGGGCTTTTAAATGATTTCAGAAAATTTCTAATCTATGCACTCAATGCTGAAGAGAATGGGACAAAGCTGCCTTGGTTAAAATAAACACCACTTTGTACAGATATAATGCATAATCAATATAGTAAGAAAAAAAATCCTAGTAATATAATAAAGTATGATTTGATATTTTGTATGCTAAAGCTATCATTAAAATCGTGCATTTACATTTCTCCAATCATTCGTTTTAAGCGTTCTCCCTCTGCAGATTTTTTTGACTGAATTTCTGCTGTGCCTGGTGGTTTATATTAGGCAAGTCCCTGAGGAAAACCATTGCTTCCTTGTTGCCTAAAAAAAAGCAAATAACCCCCTTCTTCCCTTTTCTCTTCCAGAATGGTGTATACAGTAGACTGAGCAGAGTCTCAAGGGCTTAAACTCCAGTGCGCTGTCAATCACGGTCTAAAACTTGGCAGATTTGAATGAATGAGAATTTTAATAAGTCGGCATTTGATCAAAAACTCTTCTTCCCCTCACACATTATCAAAGACGGCTCCTTTGATCTCCTTTCGAGTTGAGGAGGAAAGAGAAGTAGATGAAGGGAAAGGCAAAATGAGACACGGTGTTCGGTCCAGTACCACGTTTGTGACAAAGTAGTCTAGCCTGAATATCAAAGTTTTCATACCTTTAGATTGTCCTCGATAAAAGCAAGCTAATGACTGTGTGTTGCTGTGGCTGAAGCTGTGCTGTCAGAGCTCCTCTTGAAGATGCCATGGCTGTCTTCTGAGAATGTGCCTTTCTGACTATAAGAAATGAATGAGGGCAGGGGTGAAATTAAGGGTAGATTCAAGCCTGAAATTAATAAATCAACACATACAAAAAAAAATAACTTTATCAAAGATCCTAGCTGACCACAATGCTTCAATGAGAGAACATCTTTTTCAGCTTTGCATTATAATGCTGAGATTTGCTAAGGCCCCACTTGCATTTCAAAAGAAGAGCAGCCATAAGAGCAGCAGAGGTCTTATGCCTTTTTCACCATGACCGACGAGGATGAATAGCACAGAAATGTAATATGCAGTTCTTTTGCCTGACTTGGGTGGTTAAGTGGCAGGATTTCAACGATTTTTCCCTGTAACATTTTGACACTTCCTTCAGGTGTGCTATTCAATTTTCATTGAAGATTGAGTGCCAATGTATTCCATTGTGATGAAGTCAGCATCACAGTCCAAAAATGGAAATAGACTTCCTTGATATGGGTGTATCAAATGTTACAGCATTCATACTGTATTATTATTTCATTTGTTGATCTGGCGTGCTTTGGGTGGTCATTTATGTGATTTTAAAGAAGTGGTTCAACAAAAAAAATCAAATGTACCTCATTTTTCTCCTTCTCAGTCTATCCAGCAAAGATGTGTGTGGGATGCTGATTTAGCCTCTTTGGTTCAGAACTGGAGCTACAAAGCTAATACTAGAAGTTTATGGTCACTCAAATTGTTTCTGTTAATACATCCCCAAAACTCTCAAACCACATATAGCTCTTCATTAAGAGGGCATAGACTTATCAGTGTGGTTTATTGTTAACTGTAAATAGTTAACAAAACATCAACTTGTAGCTGAATATCTTTCCTGTCTGGCCAATTTTGTGCATATCATATATTGAGATTTCATTATCACTGGAGCATGCAAGGCACTCAGCAAACAAATCTTCAGAAATGATTTGTTGTTATTTTTATTACAGAAACTCAAGCAGAAGAACCAACAGCTGAAGCAGATAATGGACCAGCTCAGAAACCTCATCTGGGAAATTAACTCCATGCTGGCTGTGAGGAGTTAAACACGCACATATATATGTACATGTACACACACACACACACACACACACACACACACACACAAGCATTTGCAGAGGACTCTTGTAAATGCACGACTATTGTCTACACAAGCTGCATTAATGAGATGTCTGTTTTCACTGACCATGAAGCAGAAAGACAGAAGAGACAGGGGAGAGGTGCTGAGGTGAAAAATTGAGAAAAGGAAAGAGGAAGGAGAAAAGACTGTGAGAAAGGGGGTACATTTTGCTGCTCATTCATGCTACATGGTTGAGAAAGCATTCAGTTCAGCTGCCTTGGATTCAATTTTCAGCTGAAGATTGGAAAGGCAGAGTGCTTTCCTTTTATTTGCTGTGATGAATTTCTGACTAAATTGTATTCCAAATATGTGTAAATCTGTTTTGATTCAGAGTAAGTTAAATATTTCTTAAGTTGGAGTTTTAAAGATGTAGCATAAGTAAACAATGTGTTTTGCAGAAGAGTAATATTTAAGTATCCTAATCCATTACAATGCTTATGTCAGAATCATAGGGCAGCTATGTGTGGATATATATATATATATATATATATATATACACATATTAACTCTGGGCAATGATTCAATGTTTTAATCGAGATTAATTGCATGGATTTCTGCAATTAATCGTGATTATACACAAAATTAAATAATTAATTCAAAAGTGGTGTATTGTGCACTTTTATTTTTACTGCTGTATGAACAAAAGTGCAATAACATTTGGTTTGCAAACACTTTCAACAAATAAGGTGCTTTTTAACAGCAGTACTTTCTTTAACACAGTAACACAGCTGTAGTTCAAATGTTTCTTGTAAATCTCAATTTAAACATCAATGTGATCAAATCAAATAGAAGACCAAAGCTGTTTGCTACTGCAGGGCATTCATGTTTTATGTAGTTTGTTATAGAAAAACGAGTTACCCTCAGAGTCCAGAGCATGGGGGTGGAACCATTATAGCAGCTGCAAAGGGGGAGCAACTCCATATGAAAGTCTATGCATCTGAGTGCAGTGTCATTAAAGTCCTTGTTGGTGTAATGGTCAGGTGTCCCATTACTTTTGTCCATGTAGTATATGTTGACTTGTGGGCATTTGTATTGTCCATCATAAGAATTTGCAAGTTTATCAACGACTATCATGGGGAATCTGTCCTCTCTCTGCTGCTGTACTCTTCTGGGAAGACTTTGCACTATGGTTGGAACATTGCTGTGAGGATTTGATCGTATTCTGCCACACCAGTAGGTACTGATGCTGGATGAATAGTTCTGGAACATGGGGGGTGGAATCAATATAGCAGCTGCAAAGGGGGACCAACTCCATATGAAAGTCTATGTATCTGAATGCAGTGTCATTAAAGTCCCTGTGGGGTGTGTGTGTGTGTGTGTGTGTGTGTGTATACTTGGCAGATTTTGTGGCAAATCAATATTAGTTTTGATGCTGTCAGAGAGACAGGTTTACAGTACAAATGGGAGTCGTTTGAACCTCACAGCTGAAACCAAGCTTCTGCAGAAAATGTTCTAATGAAAGTCACACTATAATCTTTACCTCATCCACCACTCATCTTATCTAGGGCTCATAAAATCATTGTTCTGGTCAGTCCGTCCAAGTCTTCTTGTTCTGTCAACAAGAAGCCAAAGGACCAGCCAGAGCACAAAACTTCAGAGGCCAGTACTTATAGACCTGATAAATGCAGATGGTTCAAATCAACTATCCACTAGCAATTTACTCCAGAATCAAAAAAGATTCTTCTGATTATGATTCTGAGTCACTATTGATATTGTTCCTCTTACTCTAGTTTAAAGCATCTCAACCTGAAGACTATCTGAGTTTGAAATGAACAAATATAAAGACGAGTCATTAAAATGTGAGCCAATGACCCAATGATAACCTTCCCTGATGGCAGGAAGACTGCAAGCCCATTACCTTTTATAATCAAATCAAATATAAAACCAAAGCTATTTGCCCATTCACGTTTTATTTCATTTGTTATAGAAAAACAAGTTACCCTCAGAATCCAGAGCATGGGGTGTGGAACCATAACAGCATCTGCAAAGAGAGACCAACTCCATATGAAAGTCTGTGTGTCTGAATGCAGTGTCATTAAAGTCCGTGTTGGTGTAATGGTTAGGCATCCCAGTACTAACACCTAACTCCCGGGAAAACCAGCCAAGACGTTTAGTGCTGCGAGCCCAAAAAAGCAACGAACTTTCTAAATAAAGCAATTAAAAAAAAAAAACCCTGCATTAACGCGCAATAAAATAATTGTCGGTCTTAAGTAGAATTAAGAATGAAATAAAGAATGTCAAGGTTTGACATACCAAGCATAAAGAAACTGTGTGTAGCCCTCTTAGCTTTTGCATTATCTAATGAAGACTAGAGCTAGAACTGGGCTGTATTTATCATGATCTTGATAAATGACATCACGGTATGTTTCAGTGTGCTTTTCTAATCATGTCATATCATTACTTTACTGTTACAGATGGACTGAAGCTTACGTAATCACACATAATACGTTTAATTTACTCATGCAATAAATAAATGTGTCCTAATGTCATTACATGGGGAAAAAAACTTTATATATACTGCACTACAGTAATCTACCTGTAACAGTAAACACATTATAAGTGGTTAAATTGTTCCTGTATGTATCAGGAATGTGTTACTACACAGTCAGACACTTAATATAGAGTAGGACCAAATATTGTGAACATGTCTGGAAATCTCGTTTTATAGTTTTGCCATATTGTCCACCCCTAACTAAAGCAGTGCCTCAACTCACAAGAAGAATAATTTAAAGCAGGGCAATTAGCTTTTCGTTTCATAAAGAAGTAATTCCGCTTACAATTAAGTCACTTTGTTTAAAACTGCAACCTTTCAGTTGAAAAAAAAAATCACACAATGCTTATTATATACCATCAGATCTGACTTTTATTCATTTTTTATAAATCATTCATACAAAATTGTCATTATTCTATTTTCCTTATAACCTCTATAAAAAAAACTGTTAATTACAGGGAGAAAGGAGGATGGTAAGGACAGGAGGGAGCAAATTTATATATTTATATATATATAGTACATATAAATATATAAGCAGATTCTCCTGCGTACTCTAAAGTGGTCATGCAGTTGTTGGGGTCTCGATGAGTGTGTAATGGATGCTGACTCCAGTGTAAGACAGTGTAAAGCTGCTATCTGGCAAGTCTTTAAGGGCATTTTACAGCTTACTACGTCCCTTCCTCCATTTGAAGTGGGCCATTAAATCTTTGATCAAATTTAGTCAAAGGCACAATCAGAAAATCAGAAAGAACGACTGCTCATGCCTGGCCTCGCGTTTCTTTGAGTGCTGTCTTCCTTATTGCTAATCACAGAAGGTTATGCAGGATTGAATAGTCATTTACAAACGATCATGCCAGTTATAGTAGCTTTAGAGGAGAGTAGTCTCTGGACCATACAGAATGCAGAATGTGTATTACAGCTATAGGCAAAGAAAAGAACACAGTATGGAAATGTGAAAACCAATTTGCTGAAAAGAAAAAAATAATGCCTCTTGGTTACCATAAGTCTTTGGTGACAGAGTATGTAGTTGTCAGCAGCATTAACATTCGAAAGGTACCAATCAACGATGACTGCTTTCTGACAGATTGACAACACTAATGTAACAGCACTTCATCATGGACTCTCATGAAAAAAATTAACCATGGGCATATTGGGGCAGATAGCTGGACATAGTGTAACGTCAAGGCCCCTTCTCTACCAATATTGAGGCAGCTGGGAGGTGGGGTGGTGGGGGTAAATGTACATCTTACACAAAATAGGATTTTTGATGCTGTACAGGTGTCCTTGAAAGTCATTTTCGGTCATGTAAGATATCCCATACTATACAGATTTGCGTAATTTTATTTGTGTGAAAAATAAATACAGTTTATGTACAGCAAGTCTACATTTTCAAATATCTGATTTGTCTATGAATTGTGCAAGGCTAGAACTGAAAATCTGGTATCAAATGGTCACAACAACTCAGACAATCATAGATAAAGGCTTGATATGAAATTAAATAAGAGGGTTTACTGAACTTAAAAGTTGACCAGATGTGGGCCAGTGGTGTCATAGCAGCAAAACTGCTATTACTAATGAACTACCAGCATTTATGATGTTTGAGGGTCAACAGAACAATGAAACCCAACTTTCTGTAAAGACCTCTTTTAGATCTTCACCTGCGTATGTTGTGAACGCAGCGCAAAGCATCATCTGTCGTAGGAGATTCTTACAAATCTCACATTGAGACAATAATGATACACTGCAAAATGCAGACACACATTCTGTGTTTCATCACTGTTCATTTCCTGTTCACTCATTTAAAAAAAAATGGCAGCTCTTACAAATGGGAGTTTTTTTTAATCATTATAAAAGACTAATTAGTTAAGTGGGAATTCAAATAGCTTTTTGCATCAAACAACTCCTAAAGAACATAAAATATAGACTTGGCATATAATCAAAATAAAAGTCTTGGCATTATTACATCTTGGCTCCATCATAAAAATCTAAATACACAGATATTTAATTTCATTGTGGGTTAAACAAAAAAAAAAAAGAATGTAGAGTATAATTTATAAGCATGAGATCATTGTCAACATTCTTTTCAGTACAGTTAGACTAAAATCAATATTCTCAGTTTTCTTTTCAAACTGTTCTTCTGTCAAGGAACTTATTTAAAAAGGGCATGGGAAGAAAAAAAAAAAACAGACTTTGGCTCACAGCTGGCTCACTTTAAGTCCAGTCACCTTCACAAAAGGCCACTAAAGCACGGCGCTCCTTCAAGTCATCAGACATTCAAGTACCTGTGTGAGCAGAGACTGGCAGGGCTCTCTGCTCCATTATAAAGACTAACACGTCTGCTCTGGAGACTGCAGAGAAGTACAGGGGTCTGCCCCTGGTCTTAAGCGCCATTCCCTTGATATAAAATCAATGACTGAGAGGATGCACATGTTTTATTTAATAAAAACACACACCTGTTTTCTGAACAGGTCGAACTGAAGACATACATCTTGTGGGCATGGGTTAGTAGTGGGTGAGGAAGTCTTGTACATAGAGGTGAGTCACAATAAGGAAAGGAAGACTACAAAGGGGTGAATGATGTGGTGGTGCCATGACCCTGACAGATAACTTCATAGAGCTGTAATAGAACAAAGAGGCATGGAACAGCTTGCTGAAATTTGGCCTATAAGTCACAATGAATCCTGTCACACACCAGCGTTAAGTGCTTTTTCTAAAAAAAAAAACTAGCACTTTTCCAGCCTTTCCCCTCACCAACCAACTCACTCACATTTCTGTTTTGTCTTAAGGTGATGATATTTTTCAGAATTGATGAAGGAAGTTCAGTGCATAGATTTTAAATTTGATATATTTATATATAAATACTTTTGGAAAGGGGTGATGGTATGTCAGTTAAAAGGCAATTAACAACTCTTGGCACTGAATGAACAAGCTATTACGAAAAACAAAAAAACAAACAAACAAACCAAAACAAAAAAACACCTCAAGACTCATGTTGAATGTGCCTCCTTAGTATAGTGGAGATATTGGCAATGAGGAGGAAGTGAAGACCAATTCCCTTGTCGTTAAGAAACAGCGAGTTCTGCTTGTGTGACCACAAACGTTTTCATAATGTGTATACTGTTCGCTACGGAATTGATTTAAAGAACTGAATGATAAAATGTGACAAATGATCAACCCTCAAAAGACATATATGATGAACATATAAAATCAACAGTCCTCATCAGTGGAAGATGAAGACTGGGACAGACATATGGCATTGGTAGGATGTTTGGAGGCTGGGAGGAGATGGTGGATTGTGGTTTGTATCCTGATGAAGTTAGCATGAAGACACAATGATGCATCCCTCCTGCCTTCTCCCATATTCTCTCATCTGCTGGCAAAGATCGTCAGTCATTTACGGCATTCATTATAAAAGAAAAAAAAAGTCTTCCAAAGAGTCTCTGTGGTCAAAAGTGTGAGTGCTGTGGGTGCACTTGTGTACGAGTGTCCTCAGACAGCGCTCACGTCCTGCCCGCTTGATCGCTGACAGTGTACTGAGTGGAAGACAGAGGCAGAGCCACAGCTGAAGCCTCTGCGGTCCTCCGCCTCCCCACAGAAAGTCTCAGTGCCCCCTGCCGTGCAGCCAGTAGGGGGCGCCCGTCTGGTCAAAGTCGCTCGATCTCCCTGTATTTCTTGCGGAGGATGGAGACCTGGTCCTTGAACAGGACTGGGTCCAGTCTCATTTGGGAGTGGACCAGGGGCATGCCGCCAAACCAGCTGGCGAACTTGTTCATGCACGTCTGCCTCTGGGCAAAGTGATCCGGGTCTGCCCAGCGCGAGGCTCGGGATGACTGGTAAGAGGGAAAAAAAAGTTTCAAAGTCAAAGTTTCAAAAAGTTATAAGGACAACATTCAGTATGCGTTAAGGTAGAGGTTTCAGAATATTAATGGTGTTAGGCCTACCACAGTTAATAATTTGAGCTGATGAAAAAAATTCGTTCAGTTTCTCAATCACAGGTTTGATTTGCAAAAAACAGGGTGCGAATTTGGTATTTATCAGTTGTGTTGTGAATTTGGTATTTATCAGTTGTGTTGTGGCAACACCACATAACTGAAAGAAGAAAATGTGGTATGGCTCTTACTGAAACAAGACTGGTTTTAAACAACTAAAACCCAGTTTAAAGGGCAGCGGTGAGTAATGTTTCAGTTAGTATCTTGATGTTTTTATTTTTAGCTTTAGCTGTGTCGATCATCAGTTGAAAGCTACAGTTAGGAAGCAAGATCAAAATTTGCTGATCAGACAATTTGGCCACCAAAAAAAAATCATTTCTTTCCATGGCATTTATATAACCTGTAATTTGATCACTGTTCCAAGCCAAGCTGACGTACTTGTAACAGACACAGCACAGGTTTTTAAACACTTTGCACACTTTATCTACACATCTGCCTTGTTTATAAACTTTCTAGGTGACTATAGAGAAGAGAGTTCTGGTAGACTGTTCTCAAACAGTGGAGTGCTTAAAAATCCAAGCACCCCACTTAATACCAGCTTTTTGTTAATGGTGCCAGAGTGTAACATATTACTAAATGTACTTCTATAATTGTATGCAACCCTGGTTCTGGCGTACCCCTGTTCACCACATTATTATTGTTATTATTAATAATAATAATAATTATTATTATTATTATTAATTTCACTGCTCTTGCATGCCCACATGGAAAATGTGGCAACAATGAGGGATGGGACCGTCTTATCAAAACAACGTTAAAGAGCTAGAAATTTTAATCAAATTTTCCACACCTGCCCCATCATGGTCTCCTTGTACTGCTTCTTCTGGGTGACCTTGATGGGTGGCAGCTTGGTCACAGCTGAAACCAGGAAATTCATAAGTATGTCCTCACAGTTAGCGAGCTGGTCCACCATATTCTTCAGGCTACTTGGCAGGAAGTGTGTGTAAAGGTAGTGGTAATATCTGGATAACAAAAAAAAAGAAAGACAGTAGTGCTTAACCTCATGGCTGCCATGATGACCATGACACTTCAACATGGACTGAACTAACTCGGAAAATGTGAACAATAGTATTACTCCCTCTAACGCCAAGTCATGGAATTTTCTTTCGTATTCATAAACATCTTTCTATAATAACGCCTATACTGCTATAAATATAGATTAAATGAACAGTGAGGAACGTAACGCTGTCTGAGATGCTGCAGGGCAGTCGGGACAGTACCTGTGGTAGATGGCGGCTCCAGTCAGAACCATGGAGTAATCGTTGGTCCATTTGGAGGTGTAGCCCCAGCGCTCCTTATTACTGTCCCAAAAATGACTGCGGGCAGGATAACCCACTATCCTCTCTGGAAAGCTCTGCCACACTGTGAAGGCGAAGTCCACCTACAGGGCGACAGCACAGATGCAGCAAGAGCAGTTATTCAGCAAGCTTAGGACTAGGGCTGTATGACATTGACAAAAAATCCGACATAGTGGTTAACATTACCACAAACTGTGCTTGTGATATGTCTTCCAACAGAGTGGATTCAAGGCTGAACGAGAGTGGGTAGTATGGGGAAGTGTCTTAGGTAGTATTTGACAGACATGTCACAGGCCTGAAAGTGCTCATTTCTCAGTAAGGAAACTCTTTCCTAAACTGAACATTTATTTTATTCAGTTATAAAGAGTAGTGGCAGAGTATAATTTTATATAAAAAATATTCATAGGGAGCATGACTTCCATGGTCAAACAAGCCCACTATACCTGATCATTAGCAGATAAGTTGAATTGGGTGCGCATAAGCACTGAAATCACTGTGCCGGACACCAGCCCTACAGGACCGGAATTGTGAACCACAGGCGTTTCATCACTGGATTCTAGCCAAAGTGGGCACCTGTTAGCTGACATAACACAACCGGCAGTTAAAGTTCTCCTCCAAGCGTATTTGAAAACGTGGTGGTTGGCTTTACATGTCTTTGAGGAAGCACGCGTCTCTCATCCTTTCAGCTTGATGGCATGATGGAGTCTAACAGGAGGAATTTGACATGATCGAATTGCATTATTTTGACAAGTTCTTACGGCTTAATTTCATAATCGCAAAGACCATTACAGTGATAACGATTAACAAATGCGCAGCTCTCTTTAGGACTAGTTTTTCAGATGTACTGTTTCCAATGAATGCAATATAAATTATGAACATCTGGAACAGCTGTGGCCCGGAGAAAATACAACACAACCAGACTTCGAGAAAGTTGCTCGGTGCAGAGTGGGCAACACACCAGAGCGAGCCGGCACACATACACCCACCCAAAGGCAATGCTGTTAGATGCCCTCCTTTTTCTCAGATCAAAGCTTTTAAACAAATAATTACTGAAACACATCAAACGCGTCAGATCCCGAACCTCGGCTGGATAAAAATCAGCACTGAATTAAAGAACAGCCTTCACACACACACAGACAGACACACACACACACAGAGTCCTGCTGCTAATTTAACAGGAGAAAAATTAACAAGGCTGTGCAGCAAATGTAATGGAGCAACAGCTGGACTCGCAGGTCTTAAGGCCACACCTGTAAGTAAATCAGGTGGCGAAAAAGAACGTTCGGACACAAGGGGTTTTCCAGCAGATGATGAAAGAAGTCAAGTGAAGGGAGGATGGCTGTACTGAGAATAAACTACCCCCCACAGCCAGTGAACCTACAGCCACTGATGGGTTCCACTGGAGAACGCCAACTTTTGAATGGTGATTTCACTCCTGACAGGTAGAGTGTGTGGTGTGTTGTGTTGGTGTGTGTGTGAATGAGTGACATGTGATGTGAGTGATAGCAGCTGTAAGAAAGCAGAGGACTGTAGGGGCCAGCTCCTCCATGCTGACACAGCTCAACTAAACAGAACCAGTGGAGTCCTGCCAAGACTGGCTATACACTCTCACACCCATACACACCCTGAGAGGGTAAAGGGGGGAGGGGGGTGTTAGCCAGTAAATTCCAGAGTGTTTGTGTGAATGCTGTGAGAGAGTGCCATACCTCTGTGGTGGAGAGCACGGTGTCCTCGTCTAAACTCAACACAGCATCAGTGATGATGCTTTCATACGGCTGGAAACGACTGCTCATCACCTAGAGAGAGAGAGAGAACATGATCAGGGTGCTTTGGACATTTCTGTTGTGCTATCAGTTGGGCTCAGAGCCTCTTTAGTCTGATAAGATTCCACCTTTCTGGGAACAGAAGAAAACTAGTACTTTCACATTCCACCTCCTGACCTGTTACAATATTTATAGCTTTTAAATATTCAGTTAACATGTGTTGGAATGTATGTGAAAGCAAGAATGTTCCTTTATGTGTGTGTGTAGTAAATGAGGAGAGTTTCTCGCAATGTGAGCAGGTCAGGAACACCAAATTGCTAATGAGAGGCACAGGCCTTAGAGCAACCAGTAGAAACACAGCTATGCTAGCTTCTAGACTCAAACAAAACCACCCACACAACACAAACACACACACACAGACCACACACTAGCAATAGCACATTCACACATCTAAACGCACTTGCGCCCCCATCACAAACACAGAAACCGCCACACATGCAAAATCTCTATGCTCAATAACGAACTCCCACACACACTAACACACAATTCACGTACCAAATAGAACAACATATAAACTCAGCGTCAATATAAACATCAGTAAAACAACATTAATCCAAATTTTTGGATTGCGCACACAGACACATACACCCACACACACACACACACACAATCACCACTGAAGGTAAGAGGACAATAAATTGTTCAGCTGTATAAATATTCAGTCTCAGTGTGTAGGTGGAAATGTATGAAAAATATATTAGTGATAGTTCCTTATGATACTCATCTACTCATTCAACACACACCTCCAGACATTTGACATTTAACTATATATTACAGGAGTCAAATACAATTTTGGCATGTAAGCAACTCTTAATGGTAAGACAAATGTTAAATAACCCTTCAGGAACCTGGGCTGCAATTCACTCATATAATCATCCACTCATGTTTAGCAGTTTAAACATTCTCCTCAAGGGGGCACCGTCAGGAGGCTGGAAATGCTCAACAAATGTGTGCCATTAAGAGGCTGAAATTCTCCAAAAGAGAATCTCATTGTGAGATGGAAAATTGTCAACAAATGGGCACAATCATGAGACAGATAGATCTTCCACAGATAGGTGCCATTTGGAGGCCGAAGAAGAGTAGTGCTTTGCATCAGTAACACTCTGTCTTTCAATGTGAGTGCTGCGCTTGGTAACAAACCCACAAAATTAACTTGCATGTATAGTTAATGCACTGATGATAAATCATATGTCTACAGGCTTAACCAAACAATTAATCGTTCATAATCTACTAGAAACATTGAACATCCACTGTTAAATATAGCAGCTACTTAAAGTTAATGAATATTAAAAAAAAGCTCTGTTATCAAGAGGGTGCCAATGACATTCAAAGTGTGACACATACAGCAAAGTGATGGAATGAGTTGGAGTGGAATTCTGCCTGAAGCAGCTCTGCGCGCACACAGTGAGATGAGGCTATACACTGTCAGTCATATCTCAAAGGAGCTACCCCTACTCCCTCAGCTGGTCTAGATAGGAATGAAGACACACACACACACACACACAGCTCTATAAACAAGACAGCCACAAACACAACAAACCACAAGCGGACTGGCACCCCACTCTCCATTTCCTGTAGCCAACAGAAAGCTAATCCCTCTCCACTGCATGCTAAATGGTGTGTGTGTGTGTTTGTGTCTGCTTGGAATCCTGAGCTTTAACACACATACACACACACACAGCATGCTAAAGGCTATGTGTGTGTGTGTGTGTGTGTGTGTGTGTGTGTACGCTGCTTGGAATCCTGAGCTTTAGCACACACTTTTGAAGGGCCATCCACATTCGGTGGATAAAGACGCAGTCAGCCAAAAGTCAAGGTTAGTATCTTTTAGCAGAGGGTGCCTGCATGAGCTCTCACTATCACTCGCTTCCTAAAATAGGCGAATGCACCAAAGCCAAATTCAGAAGAGTATACACTTAGCACTGTTTACCTGCTGTGTTTTGATCTGATCTTAATTTGGAAATTTGCATCATTACTCTACACTTGAATAAAGAAGCCATTAAAGAATTCAGTCCCGCAATAAATGTGACATCAAAGATATGTCAGTTTAAACATGGCCTTATTATACATGCTCTGAAGAGAAAATCAACGGTGAGAGGTGGATTAGATCCGTCTACAGCCAGACGGAGTCTGAATACAAAGACAAGCCACTCTGTACCTCCACTCACTGTCCATTAAACCAGCATCACTTACTTTATATGTTCGTTTTTATAGACTGTAGTCCATCTGTTTTTCTGCATCACTTGTTTCCATTACCCATATTAGTGGCATATTTCGTGTGTGTGTGTGTGTGTGTGTGTGTGTGTGTGTGTATGTATCACAGTAGTTCTGAAACACCTCATTGTTGGTCTTAGAAGTCCACCAACCAAAAGTAGCCATGAATGTCTTGTGGTCAGAAACTGACCACTGATGAAGATAGAAGATGAACAACAAACTGCGCAGCATAATCGCTAATTGACCAACACGTTATATGTCTAATAAAGTGCCTAATAAATATACGTTTACTCCATCAGCAAAGTGTGATCTAACATGTGCAATTAATCTGTAATTGTAAACTTCATGGTGCACCTATAAAGTATGGTGTAATTAATGAAGCGGCTCATTGGTGTGTGTTAACCTTAAGAAGAAGCATGAAGTACTGAGTATTAAAATGTTTACCATTTTGTAGTAAATGTACATTCAATACATTGTCTAACATTACTCTGCATCATCCTTCATACTGATAAGAGTAACTGGGATACAAGTCTGATACAATAAATGTTATAAAGATGAGTGGGGGGAAAACTGTGTTCCAATTTCAGCATCATAACAGGACGCCCACCTTGTTCTCGCCTTCGATTACTATGACAGGCACGGACGTGGCAGGCCATCGATGCTTGGCAGGTAAAGGCTTGTCGCAATTCCACAACACAATAATCTGAAAGAGAGCGAGAGGGGATGGGGGGAGGAGGGAGGAGAAGAGACGGGAAAGTGATGAACAACGGGGAGGGGAAAGGGTAAAAGGGAAAGTATGAAGTAAAGAGAGAGAAAGAAAGATGAGTCAGAAGTCATTAATAGGAATAAAATTCAGTGATTATTTATGCCTATTCATTCCTTTAATTTAGCCATTTTTCACAGCTATTACTTCCAGCCTTTAGGGCAGACATACATCGTAATTCACTCTACTTCAGGCTTCAGCTCGAACCTTTCTGAGGGATATTCAGATTAACTTCAAAATGTAGCACTAATTTGAGGGAGCTGTAGCTCAAACCCAAAAATAACTGAGGTGTGACGGTTCCAGAATCTGGGTGAACTGCAGATCCCACTCTTAATTTATGTCTTCACCTTCAAGTGGCTCAGTGAAGGTATCACTGCATTTTAACAGTTCATTTCATGTATGAGCCTCCAATATTAATGCAATGCAGTAAAATGGGATAAGCAGCAATATGGCCCGATCATAACTTTCTGGCAAAACGCAGAATCTCAGGTTCTAACTAATTTATGTTTCATCACCTTGAAGTGGCTGAGTAATTACTCTGGGCTCTGGCGATTGGCTTGTTTTTAACATTGACACTCATAAATGTTTAATGTGGCAGGCTTTACAGTTGGACCAGCTCCAGACTTCACTCCAAGCCTCTGGCTGTGAGACTCAATCGGCTGCCGAGTCCATAGAACCACCCCTACACTGCAGAGAGGGACATGGTTCTTCCAATACAAATCTTGCTACACCTTTACTTGCTAACATGTTTGAGACAGCTAAGAATATGAAATGGTGACATTTAAGTAGAGCTATGTATGTAAATATTTTAGAGATCACCTCTTGCCTGTTATTCAGATGTTGTTTCTGTACAGTACATTTTGTGGACCAAGGGGTAAACAATGTTTCACACATGCACTTTAACCCAAGTGTATAAAGGCAATGAAAAGGGAAGGGGTTAAGTGTGTACACAAGCCAAGGATGAAATTCTGGTAAAGCTGGTGTGACAGTGGTAACTGAGGGTTCATGTGCGAACAGAAGCCAATAAAGTACCAGGAAACACAAGACCAGCTGTAATCTAGACGTTGTGGGTGAGAACTCTGGCGGACTGTTTTTTTGTACATCATCCCCGAGAGAAATGAAAAAACATCCCCTGCTTGTGTGCAAGGCTGCTTCTGGGCAAATGTGATGCAGCATCGGCAGCAAAGCAGAACGCCTGTGTGACCCGTTTGTTTTTCCAATTCTTCCAGTTTTCGGTTTCTCTGTAACTTAAATTTCACAGATTTGTTTTTTTTTAATCCATGATTCGGAAATGAAGGATCTGCTAGCGGAGGACTTCACCTCTTGTTTACTGGGAATTTCCTGGAACGTATAAACACACGTTAAATAGGGTTGCAACGCTACAATGCTTGAACATTACCCAGGTATTCTATTAATATCCTGAGTGTTATGTTTGAAAAGCATTAAAAAATCCTCAAAATGCTCAACAATAATCTTAAGGGCCAAATGGGATCTTAAATTAATTAATGGTACATTACATTCATACATTTGTATATTTAAAACAGGGAAACTAAATATAAAGCGAAGACAATTTAAAAATAAAGTACTGTGGCCCCTTACAGTAAAAATTATAATGCAGCTTATAAGTAATAAAAATATAACTGGGATAGAAACTGGCACAAGCATGCTCCCTCTCAAAAGATACTGAAGACATAACCCTGAAGGCACCACCTCAGTGACAATTTTTATAAGAATATGTATAAATAAATCATGAAATGCTATGCTACAGACCATCGCTTTAGGTAGCTGCACTCAAATGCGTTTTAATTATTAAGTCATTTGTAACTATTCAAATAGTTAGCTGCTGGAATATTCAAATTCTGTTTTCAAATACAAATATTTGAATAACACAATGAAATACCCCACATCAAACTGGGTCTGGCTAAGGGTCTTCAAAACCCCAATCAGAACAAGCGTCTTGACGGGAGCGTTCAGAAAATCAGAGTGCTAGCTTTAAAAAGCACGTTGATGACACGCTTTTTACTAAACACTGACGATAAATGGCTGTTAACAACGGAACTCGCAGTTTGTGTGATTGGAGCGGTGTGAAGCATGAAGCAGGCAGTGGCTGAGGTGTATTTTTAACAGTGATTATCTGCGGCTTCCTCTGACGCTAATTGGAGAAGCTGAAAGGCAGATGGTATCTCTATCAGCTTCCCCTTGTTCTGGAGGTATGTGTGTGTGACTGTGCTACACACACACACACGCACTCGCGCTCTCTCAGAAGCTGAAACGGTAGCTCACAGCAGGAGACCCCCACTGTTAGTGAGCTGGCGTGCCAGAACTTGCTCAAAAGTGTCTCTCGCCTTCTCCCTCATTTATTTATATCACCCCCCTTCCTCCAGTTCCGCTCCGAGGAGGGGTCTTGGCTTGATGAAGGGAAGCAAAAGAGCGCTCAAATAATTGCTACTCCCGTCCCTCCACTTCACTGGAACGAGAATGTGTTCGATTCAGAGAAACAAAAGCTGAGCCTTTCTGCAGCCGGCCTGTTTCAGGCCCTCCTGCCGGGCAGCGAGGAGATGTGTGCATTTCGCTTCACAGTCAGGAGGGACGGCTTGCATTTAATCCATTGGTCCTGCTCTTCTCTGTTCCATCCCTCTTTCTTTCCATCTTTTCGCTCGCTCCCTCCCTCTTTTTTTGCCTCTCGCTCTCTCCGAGGCAGACGGGAATCGATACGTTCTGGTTCCCAGGGCTGCTAGCTTCGCAAAAGGTGATGGATACCATGGAAACACATGGGCAATCGGGAGGTCCGAGGATCAAAACTGGTTTCTGCAGTGGGGGGCGGCGGAGACCAGACATCTGCACTCACAAAGATGTCACTTCAGACCACTTCTGCTGCAGAAAGGTTCCAATTGTCTTCAAGTGGGAAAACAACTTTGGTCATGAAAGCCACAGTGACATCCACTCGCAACCTCTGTAAACAGCACTGACTGGCATAAGAAGGCAAGTGGTGCTTTGACGCAGCCTCAGTATGCACTCACAGTGCGTTTACAATTAACGTTCAGTCTACTGAGGCTGTAGCTACTGACACAAACTGCACTAATTGCACCATGCTAGTGAGACGCAGCGTTTCAAATGTGCAGCAAGATAATAGAGTTGTCAAC
>JBBPCY010000142.1:12026164-12036607 GCA_037974405.1 Brachyalestes nurse | reverse complement strand
AGAGAGAGAGAGAGAGAGAGAGAGAGAGAGAGAGAGAGAGAGAGAGAGAGAGAGAGAGAGAGAGAGAAAAAGAGAGAAAAAGAGAGAGAGAAAAAGAGAGCGCTTCAGTATTAAATAGATTAACCAATCAATCTACGCTGACTGATTCGAGCAGAAGGGGCCTCTATAAAACTCCAAAAACAGCAAAGGCCAGAAGCTAGACTTCACCTTCTTCTGCCACAGAGGACAGTCTGGGGCTTCAGCACATTAAGGCAAAATCCAATTCAGTCAGAGGGAAGCAGCGACATGTATCTCTGTATGCCGGTCAAAAATCTCATTTTTGCTGACAATTCACAGATAAAGCTGCTTGAGCAAAAGCAATTAATGACTGAACTGTCTGTTTGTTAATTATATGTTACTAATAAAGTGCAAGCCTCAGGTAGGCAAACTGGCTAATCTGTAGTCTTTAATGCACCCAACACATTGTGAAAAAATGTGAAAGCGAACATTGTCATATGTGAACATCCTAACCACTAGACCACCAGTCTGAGCTCAAATAAACAACTCACTACTGTCCTCTAAAGATGTTACCAACACTAGTCAAAGGTTTGATTTTTCCTGTTTGTTTTCATTCGACCCCTAACATGCCTCAACAAATACATTTTAATCATTATCATTTTCTTTATTAGATATTTACATGTACTTTCGTCATCAGCAAGAAATATTAAAATACAACTGAAAAATAGCTAACAATAAAAAATTTAAATAAGCTCAAATAGTTGTGTTCATGTGATTACATAATAATTATTACAGGCCTTTGTCTCTATGTTATTTTTTTTTTTTTACCTCAGTCTCATTTCCATCTCTGCTTAAGGAGGTAAAAGCACAGACTCTCTGTACAGTCACTGCTAACATACACCCTCCTTTTATAACTGAATAAAAAGAGTATATTCAAACAGAATAGCCCTTTCTCTACCAGTTTAAGATAAGATCTGCACTCTGCTTGGCTAACAGGGGAAAAACATTTACTCTCTGAACTCATTTCATTTTAAACAGCCAGGCATCAATGTGAATGTGTAATTTCAGAAGCTGGAATGTAGAGTAGACTGACATTAGTTTATATTTAATGTTATCGATCAAGTGGAATGAATGATACATGAACGACGGATTCAGTGCACTTCTTAATTTTGACTTGGGCTTAAAAACCACAAAATCTTGGTCCAGACTCAACCCTGATTTGTTCAGGCCTCAGTGTTGACTCCAATGCTCACAACAGTGAGTTTTGCAATGCAAGAACAACAGGAACCCCCTCCCTGCGAGCAGGACTCCAGCAACCAGCGTACAGCATGAGGGACTGGGCTGTGAAAAAGAATTTACTAGGGCATCCATCAAAGCACTGGAGAGAGAGGGTGCATGTAAGACAAACAGATAGCCACGGGGCGAAGGGAAACATATTTCATTCAAGCTCATGTTGTACTGGAACCAGGCGTAATACAAGGGCTGGCCGCTGCGAGTACGTGTCCCTAATGGGGACCCAAGAAAGGGCCTTTTGAGAAACAGCGCCACATGATCCAGGTGTGGCTCTTGGACTAGAGTCGTATGACACACCTGGGGTGGGGGGCAGAGGGTGCGGGGAGGTGAGGTCACAGCAGGAAGACAGACTCAGTGGACATGTGGAATAATTCAGAACAAAAGCTTCGAGTGCTTTCTGAAGGCACCGGTGCTCCGGCTGCCTGCGGTGTCAGGTTGCCATGACAGGAGCTCTGACAGAAATGCCCAGAGGAAAGAAGGAGAAAGGAAGACAGGAGGAGATGGGGAGAGGGCAAGAGAGGAGGACAGAAATGGCTGAGGATGGTGATGGGCGGGGGAGACGAGAAAAGGATGGTGATATCTTCACACTAGCTGGTGTGTGAACTAAGCTCACTCACTGAATTATACATTCAGTACTTCCAGCATATGCAGTGAATCCGCTCTTCAAAGTTTTTAAGAGCCGTTCAGTTTCGTTCTAACACAGGACTGATCATCTTTATGACGACACTGAACTAGAGAGATTACTGTGCAAATATTTATTGTTAGCATTCTGTATTAGCTAGGCTTCCAGTAGAGTAATGAATTTCATTGCATCAAATAAAAAACATAACTTATTAGACTGTAAGACATAGGTCCCACTTGTTTATTTATAAACATTGCCTGAGCCAATATATTTACTCGTGCTTTCTGTTTCCACATAAGAAAATAAAAATGTATAGCATAAAATAACTGCAATAAGTTGATTGATTTCAGACCATATTTCTTGGACGTATTTGTATGAATGTAGAATGATTCATTCTGTGGTACAGGGTTGATGGAAATGCAGCTTTACTCAATTATTTTGCCAGATTTCATGCATCAGCTACTGACTACTACAGTGAAGCAACATATGAAGCATTGCTCCTGCAGTCAACAGGGCAGACAAATTGTGTTGATAATTGAACTTTTTTTACACTGACACTGAAGGACAGCTTTGAACCTGCCAATACACTATCAGTCTAACTCATTATGTAACTGTAATTATCTTTAGTATGTTTATATAGTTATGTAATACATATTGATTGGACAGCAAAATGCCAATTACAAATCTGCATGTCTAAGGGGTGAGTACACAGACCGTAAACTGTACGAAAACATCTTTAGACTGCTTGCAATTGCTCGCAATTTGACTTAAACGTGTGATCTCTGAGTCAGTGTGTGTGCGCTGCCAGAGCAGCGTGTGTAATTAGTTGCTGTTGAAGCCAATGTCAGTGTCAGATCCAGCACACAATTAATCAAACCCATCGCAGCTTTCTGACTGAAGTACTCATTAGGGTCCAACAGAACAGGCCGCAGAGTGGCAGAGAGGAGGGGAGGCTAAAAAATGAATGAGAGTGACGATCAACACTTTTCTCCACTTTGGAGCAGGACTAATTAAAGGAGATAATATGAAGAAGGTAAAAGAGAAGAGAGGAGTGAAGGAGAGGGTTTTTTTTTTAAAAAGAAAGATTCTGTGGTCGCCTGGCAACCCGTTCCAGTGAGTTACAGATATGAATTGACTGTGTGTGTGGACTTTATGATGTGAATCCAGGGGCAGGAGAAGGTAGTGTTGATAGTCCAATAGAAATAATTCCATCAGTGTGTGTGGGGAGATAAAGGGAGAGAATGGGGAGGGAGGGAGAGAGAGAGAGAGAATGGGGAGAGAGAGAGAGAGAGAATGGAGAGAGAGAGAGAGAGAATGGAGAGAGAGAGAGAGAGAGAGACAGAGAGACAGAGAGAGAGAAATGCTAGAGAGACACACACAGACAAAGACAGTGTGAGATATCTAAAAGCTCCCTGTTGTTTTTGACTCTGGCAGCCTACTGTGTTTGTGTTGGCCTTGCAAAACAATCTCGGAACAATCTAACCCCACCAGCTTCCAGTGAGCGCGATAATAACGGAACCATTACAGAGCCGTAACCGGTCCACAGCCAGCTGGAGATGAAACGCAACGGCTAGACCAATTTTAGATCATTTCTTCCTAACCCTCAAATTGCTAAAAAGATCCTGTGTGTAATTACAACAGTTACCAAGGGCCGCCGGCTAGAAAAGCTTAGCGGTTTACAACCAAAAGTCATATTAAGCCTCATAAACAGCAAAAATCGAATCCTGACACATTATCTCACGTGTTTTGGAATAAAGGTAGTGGACCTCGCCGATGAAGTGGGCATTATGATGGACTGAGCTAGTATATATTTCTTCGACACTATGCACACACAGTGTCCTTGAGAGTGATCTTTAACTGGTCTCCAGTACGTGTGGGAACAAGAGACTTTTCTTTTAAGCCCAAAGAGACAAGGGTGTGAGTCAAAGAGAAGTTCAGACTGAAAGAATCCTTTCCTCTCTGTATCAGAGCAGCTCTGCAAAAGCTAAGTGTCAACACACCACAGGGGGTGCGGAGAGAGGCTCTTAGCGCTTTGTGTCAATTATACTACAACTACAACAACAGGTACCAGTGGGAAATACACACACACACACACACAAATTCTTACTTTCCTATGCAGATAATGGAAGACTTATTTTGCCCTTTGATCCCTTTCAGACACTGCAAAACAGTAAGCCACTATTCAAGAGTACACGTCTCGTGAAATGCCAAGTCGCAATCTTTCCTTAGATTAATATGCTCAAATAATAAAAATAAAGCCACAAAGGATGACCTCATGTCCTTCTCTAAGCGAGCAGCAAGGCAACTGCTGAATTTAATTTTCCTATGCATAACAAAACATACGCAAACCATTAAAATCTATATTAAAAGCAACAATGCTGTGAAACCTTATGCCGGCTTGCAGCAGTGGCCCTGTAACAGTAATTACACGTAAGGAAATGAAGGGCTTTTCCGGCTCTTTGTCAGTTATCAGCCTAAACTCACTGCTCACTGGAGCTTTGAAGGTTAAGAAGAAAAAAAAAACCCTCAAAAACCATCAACAAAGCCGATAACGATGAGAAAGAGAGGGGGGCTAAATTAGATTCCCTGAAATTTCCACGGTAAACACGCCAGATGAGTTTTGCTCCTGCGACAGTACACCAGCGGCGGATGCCCTGAGCTGTGGAGCCTTTCTCTGTGGCATTAAACCCCTCATTTTGCTCTCTCTCACATCACAAACACTGTTTACAAAACCACCTCAAGAGAAGGGGGGCGGTGAGGGTTGGGGGGAAGGTTCATCAAATCATTTAACAAAACAACATCAGCCGTCGATATATGACAACATTCTGAATAAACGAATGCAGCCCTGACAGCAGCGCTCGGGCCTTACCCCCAGCTGTAACAGTTCAAAGAGACTCCATAAAACATTTATGGCACAGAAGACAGCCCCCTTCCTCCTTTCCACTCTATACGACCTTGGGTTAAACGCATTTAATTAGAGTGCAGGATCCTGCCTTCTCCTCCTCCTCCCCCCAGCTAACGAAGCCTCGCGGACATCCATCCTTCACACGCGGCTGTCGCTCGCTCTTTTTCAGCAGCAAACCACGAGTCTTTAACAACTTGTAACCAGCTTTAACAACTTAGAACCAACGTTTGAGGGAGTAAGAGAATAACAGTGTCATATAGTATCAGAAATCACTGTGCTCAGCAGTGGACATTCGCTTCTATTACTTGCTGAAAAGCAACTAAAGCTTACATAGGACCATGCACAGGTTTTAGGCAACCACGAAGATATTTAAAAACTGTTTAGTAATATAAATGGTAAAAAAAACCAACAACTTATTGCTCATCTAAATATGCTAAATGAAGAGAGAAAGAATATACAAATAGCATTATACAGTAAACAGTAATTTTATGTACAGAATATCAATGTGTTCCTTGTGGAAACCCAGAATTACTTGCAGTTTTCATCAGAAACCTGGTTTTACTCAGTCAGTCCTTCATTAAATTAAATCAGGAGCTGCTGATGGAATTTCACAAATTCAAGCAACGGCTGGAGGCATCGAGGAGAAATCTGGAACTAAACAAAACCTCCTTACCAGCTTTTTTAACGAACAAATCTTCATACTTTACTGCTTTCTTGTTTGCATTTATTCTAGTATTAAAGACACCACATGCTGGGAAAACGGTTTGAAACAATTTGCCTAGGTGACTTTTATACGGTACTGTACATTACAGGCAAACCACTAGGCTGATTCACTACACTGGGGTTAGAAAATCCAGCGCAGCACAGACACGTTCAAACAATGAAAATATCAGCCTTCTACGAAGGACATTAGACACGAAAATTGGAATCACTGAATATAGTATCAGAATGTGGAACAGCTTGGGGGACTTCTCCACTACAAGTTTGATTTTGTTTGAAAATAAAACATCCTTCTCGATATGCAGAAGCAACTGTGAAAGTCTTGACTGGCACACTGATGCCATGAAAGGAATTTACTGCCTTGAGAATGCTGGATTTTGTGGCACACACTGTAGCTTTCATCTTGCAAGAATTTAAATAATTCTTGTTTATTTTGACTATTTTTATTCGTTGCTCTTTTTTTCTAGCTTTCAGTTTTTTCTTTGGCCCTGAATTTCAGCTTTAGGGAGGAACTTTCATTTAGGTTCTAGCTCTATTGATTTTCATGATCATTATTATAACTGATCTTTTCTAAGTTTTTCCCTTTAGCCATCACCCCAGGATTAGAAAAGACAAGAAGAGATCAGCCTAAGAGCGCAACATCTGGTGCATTTTGAGGGCTTTGCGGTTCCATTCTGAATACAAGGGCGTGCTTTGGGGAATCAGAGTGAAGGAGCCAAACAAAAGGGGCTGAGAGAGCTGAATGGCTGCATGCCCACCAAATGGCACATCTGTGTTATGTGCTGCAGCATCAAAGAGCTCCACTCCCACCTGCGAGTGTCGAGGCAGGTGAGGAAAGCTCAGAGTGACGCCCATCTGCATGTCAGACAACCGCACTCAAACAAAACAGCGAGGCGGTAAAGTGATTCTTCCATCTTCAAGCCAGTTTCACTAAAACGTCGGTTCCAAGCGTATAATTGGGAGATGACAAAAAAGTGCCTGGGAGACGACAAAAGAAGGATGGACAAGTCCGACTACCATTTAGTCCATTTGAGTTTAGGACAGACCTTCGAAAGAGCGTGATTTAATAGCGAAAGAAACAATGCTGTTGCCGTTTCTTTGAAAGGGATAAAGGTCATTTTTAAAGAAAGCAAAGAGATGGCAGAGGAAAGTATGGAACAGTAGAACAACACTGTGACAAAACAGTTCGTTGAGAAAGACAGCTAAAAAGTAAATACAGCACTCTATATACTCTCAAATGCACACATGGCTGCTCATTTGACTACTCATTCTCACATCTAAAGCAGTGCTGTTTGAGAGGCACTTGTGGGAAAGCTTTATCCCTTCCATTCAACAACAAAGGCCGGGTTCTGTGGTGTGAAGCCATGAAGAATTGACTCCGTGGTCTCGTTTGTCAGTGCTAGGCTGTGCTGCTCTTGTTGACACTTCTGGTGTCATCGTATGGTCATCTAGCAAGTAGGAAGGACTCGAGAGAGGATTCCAGGCACCAAAGCAGGACTAAATTAAGAAGCAGAGGAAATGATCCAACCCTGCCAACTTTAAAGAGCTTTCGTTGTATTTCACGCTAATGTTTATATACTCTCATGAACCAAATCTGGTCATTATTTCATTTATATATAAGCATTTTCTATCTTCTCTTTATCCATCACAATTAAACAAGCCTTTCTGGTTATTGCTTTCTTTAAACACTGTTTCTTTACAGCTGATCTATGTAAATGAGCTCTTTTTTGATTGGGTGCCCTATACTGAGACAGTATAGAACAAAATGTTTCTCATACCTTCATTGTGATTAGGTGGTCAATGAATTTGAAATGGGCTGTTTTACCAGCTTAGTTGTCATATATTGACTCGATTGTGAAGCGAGTGGAACAAATAAAAATACAACTGTTAATATATTATAAATTATTATCAAGCTTTTCCCGTGATCCGAGTCCTACAAAAGATTTTTTGAAGCTTGAGTCACAATAGGAACATGGAAATAAGGTACTTCTATATACATTTGCGATGCCAGTCCTAGAGGACTCTTGTTCAGCATAATGTAACATTTTCCCTACTCTTACACAGCCACTTCAATTCAGAAAGAGCTTGTTCATTAGATGATTGGTTGGCACTGGAGTTGAGACATGAAAGACTATGCAGGGCAGGGGTACTTCAGGATCAGGGCTAGGAGCTGCTGGAATCTCAGATGACTATAAATTCCACTCCTGAGGATCCACTCAGACACACCTGATTCAAGTCATCACTTGATTTCCTGGTTTAGTAGACATGTCAGAGCAAAGAAATAACCAAACTGTGTTGGATCTTCAGCATCAGAATTGATGTCTCCTGGTGCACAGCATCCACATTATACACAATGTGGCCAAAAGTATGCAGACACGCTTCCTAATTATTAAAGGTGATATGGTCACAGAATGCCAATTTCATGTCAGGGTATGACATTTCTGCCCAGTCAACTATATGTGCTGGTATTGCGAAATGGAAGCACCTAGGAGCAACGCCTACTCAGCCAGCATGAAGCTGTAGACCACGGTTTGATGGTTCTCCTACTCAAACACATTCACTAAACCTGGTAATTAACTGGTGAGGTGAACCAAGTGTTTCTGAGCAGGGAAATCACCAAAACGTGCTGGACCTCGGCCCTCCAGAACTGGAGTTCCACACCCCTGCTGTAGACCAAACTCATGACCGTGATTAGCAACTACATTTTAAAAACACGCCATAAGACCTGCCGTTTTGGAGATGATTTGACCCAGACGTCTACTCATTACAATTTGTTCCTTGTCAAAGTTGCTTGGATCCTTACACTTGCCCATTTTTCTTGCTTCCGACAAGTGAACTTCAAGAACTGACTGTTCACTTGCTGTCTAATATATCTCATCCCTTGACAGGTGCTGCTAAATGGAGATAATATTATTCACTTCACCGTTCAGTGGTTTAATGAAGAGGCTGGTTAGTGTATATGAGTCAGAAGTCCACTTTTGGCCATACAGTCTGTGTCCTACAGACACTGTATATAAAACTGACAAAACAAAACATTTACCAAGAAAGTATGCAACAATTCTGTGCAACACTTCTCTACATAAACCAACCATTTTTCTCCGGGTTTGAGCATCACCAGCCGTGATCCAAACACTGCTCTAGCATTCCGGCGCTGCTGAAGGCACTGACTATCTGGACCAGATGTGAGCTGAACTCTGCAGGACTGCTCCTCATGCACAGGATGGGAGATACCTGCTGTATGTCAAGACCCAGAGTTCGTTTCAGACTACTAAGAAGTTTTGGATTTTGGAAGGGCTATGCTGCTGAAAAACACACAATCCAACTGAGACAGGAGTCATATGTTCTTTCCAGGTCACTGAACAAACAGCTGTGTGTTTTAAAAAGCACCCATTTCTTTCCCCATATGCCCTTTTTGGACGCCTTTAACGCCTTTGGGCTTTGCTGCTGGCCTGCCAGTGACGGTGACTTTGCGCAAGTGTGTATTGCGCCAGGTGAACAGGTACACACTTGTTTGTATGCAGTTATGCTCTTGAAAGCACGTGTACGAACACCTAAGACAGAGTGTAAACTTTTGTACGCTTGTCTAAACTCTGTGGTCGGGGAGTGAACAATGGCTCCAGTCAGAAATTCCAGACACACTTTCATCATTTTGCTGATTCACCAAGCCCTATGTTTTGACACTAACATTATTTTTTTAGTTTTAAACAATGCCTTCTTATGTACCTGGCAAATCCCGACTGAACAAAAGAATGTTGGAACAGCCCTTATATCAAGTGATGTATGAAAGTCTGTCTACTTCTGTGCATAAGTTTACATGAGTTTATGCTTATGTACATGGATACTGAAGAAAGTTTAACATCAATGAGCTTACCATCAATAAATCAACCCTTCACAAAGAATGAAGCATTATGGGACTAGGCAAGAAAGATAACCTAATTTTGGGCGGGTGTCTGCAAGACATTTTCAGCAATATTTCTTCCATAAACAGGCAAAAAAAATAGGTAACAAGGAAACGAATTCAGTATACAGACAGTTTTCTGTACACCTGGGGACAAAAGGCACTGATGAACAACAACAACAAAAAAAAAAAGAATAGGGGAGCAAACATGGCCTCATATTCTATCTTCGGCAGCACGTTTTTAAACATGCATGAGACTGACGCAGTAAATCCCAATATGAAATGTTTTATGCACTCCTCACATTTGATGCTTTTCCTTAGAGGAAGCTCCTGCAAGACGATCCCTATTTAGAAAACAGTTGCAGTTCACTGAAAGAGTGAAGATGACAGTAATTCTCAACTTTTCCCCTTAAATAGAGTTTTGGGATCATATTTCATCTATTAAAGCTACCAGGTACTTGAGAGTCACTCGGTTCATAAATGTTTATCATAATGGCTTCATAATTTGGCACCAAATATTTGCACAGGTGAAAAAAAAGACCCTTAATAAAAAGTCTCTGATGGTAACAAACAAAAGGCTTCTAATTTGTCAATGTTACATTCTTAGTCACCTGACTCATAAAATCTATATTTAAATAAGAGGCTAAAACTGCAAAACATTTTGGACGAGCAGACTACTAATACATTGTATATTTTGAACCACAATAATGAAAGCACGTAAACCTTAAGTACATATATTTACATCTTTACACATTAAGGACATATAACCTTGGTTAAATACATTGGTTCCCAAACTGTGGGGCGCAGAGGTATTGCAGAGGGGTGCACCAATGTTATAGCCTACGCTCCACTCGAGCACTGCTAGCAAAAACATGGACACGTTTGTGCACCCAGCCAAGCCTCCAGCTGCAAATTCAAGCGTGAGACTTTAGATGATCCTCTTTTAAGTAATTTTCCCAGCCATTTTTGTGGAGACAGTTGTTTATTCTTGTTTATAACTTCAGTATG
>JBBPCY010000142.1:12010786-12021365 GCA_037974405.1 Brachyalestes nurse | reverse complement strand
CACACACACACACACACACACACACACACACACACACACACACACACACACACACACACACACACACACAAACATTCCTTCTCCCAACTGCATGTTTTCCACATGCATTTTCATATTCCATCAATCTAAAGCCAGCATGAAAGGAACATAAACAATAAAAGGGCGTCTTTTAATTATTAACTGGGTGAGATTTAAAAGACTCTACTTGAGAAAGAGTATTATAGGCCGTTTGTTGGAGAGTGGCTTCATTATGGAGTATGGAATTAGACATGTCTGCCTTCTCCTCCTCTTCTTTTTTTCATCTGGAGCGAGAAGAATAAAGTAGGCTTTATACGAAGAGGGTGAATAGACCTCCTTAAGCAGCGTGACTGTGTGCTGTGGCAGCAGTGGCCTACTTGGCTTGTTTGTGTGTGTGTGTGTGTGTGTGTGTGTGTGTGTGTGTGTGTGTGTGTGTGTGTGTGTTTGTTAGTGTTATTCACACACGCTCTTGAGACACATGGTTTCTCACGCTCCTTTCTGAACTCTAAAAAACTTCAGGACATGCAGTTACCGCTGCTAACATGATAAACAGTGAGCTCAAGAGCAGGTAGGACTAAAGGAATGGAGAACTGACTTACCTTTGATGAAGAGATGCAGCAACCACAGAGGACCATCACGTTCAGCAGAGAGGGAAAAAGAAAAAGAAACACTGATTAGCATCTTCTGGACAGCAAGACACACACTCTCTCTCTCACACACACACCCCTAAAATATTTTTTTCCTGCAAGTAATGGTGGGAGGTAAACCAGCGTAACATAGTCAACATTTGAATTCTGTCATATCATAAATACAATCAGCTCAAAAACAATTAACCACAATCAGCTCCACCACTAAGCATCCTTTAACACTTTAAAGTAACTTAACATAACAAAAGCAAGTGGACAAAACCGCACCAGTGAGAGCCGCTTGTAGATATTATGTGCCATGATCAGCGCATTTCTCACAAAGAGAGTCTATTGTATGCAGCTTTCCACACGCATGAAGCATCTAAAAACCAGTTCATGCTGCTGGTGCAGGTTTTTACTCTGCAATGATTAGAAGCGGAGCCTCTGGCATTTTGTTGGACAAAATAGATTGAATATCACTGACAAACAAAACCAGGAAAGGAGAATCAGCACCTAAAACCAATCAAGCGGATGAGGGGTGAACGTAATGCTACTTAACATGCCTGGAGTACTGAGCCGCCCTTGTTAGATACAGCAGAATGATATATTCACAGGCTAACCGCAGCTTAGAACTGAGGATGAGTGAGAAAGTAAAAACAAGACAAGAGAGGCTGTAGGAGAGAATGACAAAGGACTGGTTCCATTAAAGAGAAGTGAGAGCGAGCGAAAATTGTTATGAAAATTCAGACATTAAAAAAATCATGATAATATAAAAAATGATGCAGTTTCTAATTCTCTCAATATACATAAATAGAACTATAACAACATTAATTCCCGGTATACAATTCATATACAACTATGAATTAATTGAAAAACTTTGATACCATGGTATCATGTTAGTATAGGTAAGGGACTTAGGCTAGGATGTGTTTCAACCAAAATCCGGGTTACATCACTGTCAAAGAAACGGATCTGTGTCGTACCTCGAGGACCCCCCCGTTTAAGTGCTAACTGGTGTTTTTTTTAACTACATTAGCATTACTGACAGCACTATTCCTTCAATGGCATGAATGACATTCAGGGCAACGACATAACAAATGCACAATAACATTAAATATGACTGCTAAGTCCCATCTTTCCACAAAGACAAACTGACCTCTCTGGGCAATCCATTTCAAATTATGTTAATGAAGCAAGTAATTACATATAATAATTGGCTTTCATGATGTGCAGCGCATAATTAAAATACATTCCACTCCCTGGGCTGTGTGTTCATTAACAGGTCAAAGTCCAAGCTGGTCGTTCCACCCTCACATGAACAAACTTGTCTCTTCAAACAAATTCATCACCAGACAGTGTTCGGGTTCTCAGCCAGGCCAGACGCTTGCTAGGAAATCCCTTAACCCTTTCCACCCGGCTCTTTCAAACCTTTAACTCTCCACCATCCAATCACTGATTTTAAATCTGAACGCTGCCCTGTGAAGCGGACATCCTTAGGTTTAGTTTGATATGACTGGTTATAATGCTTGTAGCAGAAAATCATTTCAAACGTTCTCATGCTAAATGATCTCATCTGCCTGACTGAGAAAATTCTGAGAAAAGGCTGTGTAGAGATCATCAGATTTTTACCAAATGAGAGACCTGCTTGTAGTGAGGTAATGTAGTTTTATAACATTATTGTGTCTGGGTCATTATATACTTGGATTGGTTTTTTGCTATCTTGCCTCAGCTGAATGTCCACCTAGATGAGAAAAACTACAGAGCGAAATTTTAATCTCAGCTAAGTTTGCCTAAATGTTTTACACTCATAAATGACATTAGCTAAAGAAAATAACTTAAAATCCTCTCAAGTGTATTAGTTTTAGCCTACCAAATGCTACGATAAGATCACTAGCAATAGCAAAAACAGATTAAACTTGAGCGTAGCCATTTATAATGTTTTTACTTTGGGGTTCTCCATCTGTGTTCGTTTTTGTCATGTCACTGTAGAGTTTGCTAGACTTATAAAATATTTGTCACATTTGCATTGGTTTGGCAGCAGCTGTCAGTCAGCCACTTCACTTTAAAATAAAGAGTCCAGCACCAATAGCATAGAGTATAGCTATCTGTGACCGTATTTACAGTAAATAGGATTTAGAGTAATGTACAGTACTGTCCAAAATCTTACATTCCCACAAAAATAAAACAAATTAATTATACTAAATAAAACCAAGTAACCAAATAAATATAACATTATATAGTAAATAGTGACTATGTTCAGCATATCAACGTGTTCCTTATGGGAGCCCAGTTTCCATCAGAAACCTGGTTTGACTATCAGTTCTTCATTAAATTGAATCAGGAGCTGCTAATGGAACTTCACCAATCCAAACAACAGCTGGAGGAAGCAAGAACCCTGGAACCCCACCTGTGTTCTCTTTACCAGCTCATAAAATACCTTTTTTTTAAATAAACAAAACAAATCTTGATACTTTTTACTGCTTTCTTGTTTGTTTGCATTTATTCTAATGTTAACTTGCCCAGCAGAAAGACGCATTATCACATGCTGAGAAAAAAATGGCTTTCTGTATATTCCATTATATGTATTATCTTCATTATTTTCCCGTGATGGAGAAGAGAGTCAGTACAGAGACTGCTGGAGTCCTGGCAGAGGAGAGGAGAGAGTGCCCTACTGAGCAGAACAGAACGCCCGCTGTTTGACAAATACTTTAATTGAGCAAAAAGGGGTTTTTCTGCGTCAGTGCGCATTAGTGTCAAAAATGGAATATTTAGCTCCGGTAGGAAAGGGTTAATTCAGCAGGTGGAGCAGCAGGTAGGGCTCATGGCCACTGATAACAGAGAATAAGCAGCTCCACCCAAGAGCCTCATGCAGCTGACCTCTCCACAACAAAAGGTCAAACATAGAGCCTGAAGCAAGACAGGGACAGAGGAAAGGAGGGAGAGAGAGAGCTGGCCATAATAAGAGGGAGAATGAAGTGTAAAGAAAGAGTGAAATTAGAGAAGAGACCATTTGGAAAAAGTGTGGCTGAAGAAGGAAAAAAAAACAACCCTGAAAGAAGGTGGTTTGGCAAAAAGGGAGCGAACGAGAGTGAGCAAGACAAAGAGTGAGAAATAGAGAGGAAAAAGAGAGGGAGAATGAGACAGAAAGCAAGAGAGAAAGCAAGAGTGAAAAAGAGAAAAGGGGATTTGATAGAGAGCAATAGAGAGAGAGAGAGAAACAGAGCAAGCGAGCGAGAAGTGAGAAATAGAAAGAGAGGAGAGAGCGTGAGAGAGTGAGAGAGAGAGAGGGAGAGAGAGAGCGAGCAAGTTAGCGAGCGAGTGAGAGAGAGCGAGAGCAAGTGAGAGAGCGAGAGAGAGAGCAAGTGAGAGAGTGAGAGAGATAAGAACCCACAGGGTGCTGATGTGACTGGGTGCATGAGCTGGTGATGCTGCCATCCTGTCTGTGTTTGCAAGAGTGTGTGTGTGTGTGTGTGTGTGGGGGGGCCAGAAAAAGTGGGTTACACACTCCTAGTCAGAAACTGGCAAACACTGAAAGGAAAGCTTCAGACACTTCCAGTTTGTTGTGCTAAAACACTGTCTGGTCTCTGTGCAGTGCAGGCCTTTACAGTCAATGGAATAACTACTTAATAAGCAGTGAATAAACACCAGCTATAAACGGGTGAATGACTCCAGAAGGCTGCATATAAGGGGCAGCAAAGTGGACGGGCTGCAGGGCTTTATGGGTAAAGCAGTGGTGAAGCACAGCCTGTGTGCCGGCCGGCCACGCTCGTTTCCGCTGTGTTGAGAATGTGTGTTGGTTATTGGTGAGCGGCAAGCCACACGTCCTGCCATTCTGTTATTTTCTGCCAGACGGGAGAAAGACAGAGAGGGAGAAAGCGAAAATCTAAAACCACCCCTATGCAAATATCTACGTAACTGTGTGTGAGTGTGTGTGTGTGAGTGAATAAAATAGAAAGAGGCATGCCGAGACAGCGGACAGAAAAATCCCAAATATATTAGAAAGATCTCAAAGAAAAAAAAAGTGACAAAAAAAATCGACAGAAATCTTTGTCTTTATTTCTGCCTGTCTCTCTCAGACAGGCAAAGGGATAGACAGAAAAAGATAATTGAGGACAGAAAGGGAAAGACAGAGACAGACAGATAAAATGAACAGAGAGAAAACTATAGAGATAGAGACAGAGACAGAGAAAGAACGACAGACTTATATTTAAATATACAGTGAGAGAGAGAGAAAGTTTCCAAACGACAGGAATTAAAAAGGGCTTTGAGCAAGCAGACGAGGCCCAGTGAGACAGAGAAGGTAAGAAAACAGGCCCGATCGAGCCAGAGAGAAAACGTAAGAGTCTGAGGTATTCTCTGGGTTCCGAGCCAAGCCCTCAGCGCTGACCATCAAAGGCCAAAGAGGGAGCTGGATGTGGCGAAGCGGCAGAAGGCCCGCCACGTCCAGTCCTCCCTCTCCCTCGCTCCTCTCGTCCTTTTCTGGCGAGCGAGACGGGTGGAAAAAGTGCTCGCAGGGCTAAATATTTCCACAGTGAGGGAAGGCCGTGAGGCGGGTCACTGCTCTGAGATCAGGATCTGCCGGCGTCTCTCTCAGCTGGAGCCCACCGCAAACAATGGAGCCTAGTGTTAGACTCCAAACCACAGACTCGGCTCTCCTCTCACCAGCCTTAAGTGCTGTCACAAGCAGGGGATTCAGCCAGATTTATGGAGTAGATCACATCCCAAAGTGAGCTATCTGAGTTTACTATAAACACACACATATACAGTATACACAAACTGATACAGAACGAAGAAGGGTACTTATTGTGAGATAGAAACAGTGGCTGTCAAATGGGAACGTACGGAGACACAAAATTCCCAGAAGAGAAATTATGTTTAGAGAAAGCAGCTGCTTACTGCTACGGTTAAAAACTTTTACTCTAAAGAACACTTCCAGCATACTCAATCCATCCTGGGACAGGAGAAGGACTTGGGTAGACAGGCCATCTCCAAGAGTGGCTGTTCTGAATGCACCAGCCTCTCCCCAGCCCTCAGGCATCCTGACATTTCAAATGAATTCCACTTCAGCTCCTGAAATCCAGTCCCGAGCATCAACTCCGCTCACCTTACAGTCACCCGTGTCACTGCGCAGAAACCCGCTCGTACCTTAAAACCAAAAACTTCATCTACAAACAAAAGGAGGTTTGTTTTGTCCTGTGAGCTCTGAACCAGTTCTGCTTCCATGTGGCCTCTTTGGAAAATCAAAACCTCTTTTACAAGAGCTTCAGAAATGGCTGCAAAATGGGTAGAGAGTATAATTAGGATTGTTTAATTAGAAGTAGAATACAGTACTCCGTGTGAAATGAAAAATCATCTGTACTCAGTTTGGTGGGACCATGGGCTCTTTGTTCCAGCTTTCATTCATTCATACAGAAGTGTGGCACAAGTAAACTGATAGTTTTAATGGAAAAAAATAATAATATAAAAAATTCACAACCACTCAACGCTTGCAGAAACGCCCGCCACCGCACTCAATGAAGCAAAATCGCTCCGAGAAACAGTCATGAATAAATCTAACGGTGCTTAAAACATAAAACATTATAGACGTAATACATTCAAAGAAGTCAAATGAATATAATGCAAGCTCAAGAAATGGACTCTTTAATAAAAAAATTAGGAATCTTAATAGACTGACTTGAGCCTAAATTAATTAGTAAATAAATAAGTTAACTAACTAAATAACTTACCCACTATCTAACTCACTAACTCACTCACTGTCTTGTTTCTCTACTGGTATTAGCACACATTCCTCAAATGGAAGTTAAAAAAAAAAAAACAAACAAAAAAAAAAACGTTCAGCGCAGTACCAATGTGTTACTTTAGATTAGTCTCTCTCTCAGAGACCCCCCCACCAAACACACACACACACACAGGTGCATGTGCGGCCTATGTGATGACCACACTGGGGAGCGGATGCTCTTATCGCTCTAATGTCTCTCAGCACAAGTGGTAAAACCACAGCTTCCGCTAGAAAAGCATTGCTGTAACTGCAGGGGAAGTTAGAGCTCAAGCTTTGCATGTGTCCTTCCTCTCTAGCATGCTCGTCTCCACACCACACACACATCCCAATGCCAGATTGGCTGTGGCTGACAGTGCCAAACGGCAGGCCCATGGCATGCTTTGTTTATGGATGGGGTGAAAACACTGGGCCATTGAAACACTATGAGCCTGTGGTGACGGGGTGTGTGGGTGTGTGGATAGTTGTGGGATTGTGAATTAAGGGAGTCTTTATTATGGGCAGGCTATGGTGAACCAGGGTCAATGAGGGACAGGCTCAGATGGTCCGGTGGAAACTCCGAGGCGAAGGCCAGCAGGAAGGTTCTGAGTCATCCTGCATCATAAGCAGATTAGCATCATGATGAAGACATGATTAGCATAAGGTCCAGATTATATTAGTGACTAGCTGTGCAAAACACGTTATAGTGTGTGTAATGGCATCATTTTATAACAACCAAAACCAACCATTACTCTCTGATAATAAATGAAAGTGGCCATTCTGTCCTATGTGAACACACAACAGCACACAGTGTGAACAGCATGAAATTTTTCCTCTGCATTTAGCCCATTCACCAAGTGAAGCAGCGGGCAGCCAGGAACACAGCGTTCGGGGAGCAGTGTGTGGGGACGGTATCCTGCTCAGGGTACCTCAGAGGTGCTTAGCGGTCTTGACAATCGAACCCACAACTTCCTGATTGCAGGGCGACTGCTCTAACCACTAGGCCAACAGCTGCCCAGACCACAAATTTTTTTCAATCTACAAGTGCTTTAATAAACAATAAGAAAAGAAAAGGAGTTTATGCATCAACTCTGCGGATGAGTGATGGTTCTGGAATCATATTGAAGCTGCATATACACAGACTGATGTTTCGGTTTTAAGAACGTCTCAGATATTTAGAACGTGCAGAACATTTAGGTGGGGTTATTGTGCTCAAATATATGCATCTTATTCATTTCACCGCTTTAAAACCTCACATTAAAAAGTTTATCCAAAAACTCTCTAACACTGATAGGTTTATGTAGTCCCAGTTTCAACATGTGATTTACTATGTATAAACAACTCCATCAGCATCAGCAGATACTGGCATTGGCATAAATAAAATACTGGATATAGGCATCCCCCCATAATTTCCATACATGTGTGTCCATTATCAACACGTGCAATTATGGCCAAACGGTTTTCATTTTTTTAATTTCTCTTTTTTCTGGGTCTCTCTCACTGCGCACCTATCCTGCTGTTCAGGATCTGTGACTAACGAATGGGAGATTGCAATATGATAATGCTGCAAGATTCAGCCACGCTCTGCAGTACTGTCGTTTGAGCAGAACGCGCGAGATTTCCCAAGAGGCTTTGGATGCTACCTAGACGTAACAAACAATGGATAAGAAAAGCAACTTTTACAATGGCTGCATTCAGTGCAAAATACCTCCATAAAGCTCAAAAGACAAAAGTGTTCACGCGATCCTTGTACGTGCAAATTCAATTATCATAGACGCACGGCTTTGTCTTGTCACACCTGAGAGCCACCTGAGGTTTTCTGATCAGAAATGTGTTTAGGAGACTGAAGGAAAAAATGACTGATAATATTTAACCACGTAAGGTGAGCACAGTTCAAATGAGTCTGTACCAATTTTGCCATATTTAGGGTTCAAATGCCCAAACCTTGTTTTAATGGGTGGTGGTGGCCTAGGATACTTGCCTCTGGACCAAGAGGTCATGGGTTCGAATCCTACCCTCCTCATACCACCACTGGGTTTCTGAGCAAGACTCTTAACCCCAAGTTGCTCCGGAGAGACTATCCCCTGTAGTTAGGGAATGGAAGTCGCTTTGGATAAAAGCATCTGCTAAATGCCGTAAATTTAAATATAATAGCATTTCATTTGGTCTCTGTGATCCACAAGTTTGTGTGGTTTTAAATACACACAAAAATATCACACATGATACACTTCCTAACATCTCGTAAATTAATGCAAACCTCTGTTCTGATTTGTGCCTTGCTAAAAAAAAATAAAAAAAAAAAATCAACAAAAAAACAAAAGCAGTCTGAGCTGAAACTTTCTTTATAACTTTGCAGTAAATGTGAGGCGTTAAACTGCTGCAAGTTGAGTTGATGGATGTGTAAATTAGCTGGTTCTCATGACACAACAATGAGTTCAAAACAAGCTGTTTACAGCTTAGCTTCCATGTATGGATCACACAGAATAAGGGCCTGAATGGTCTCAACTTTATTGATGTCTACATACTAGATCAAACACTTTTTAATTCAATTATTCAATTCCAAAACAGTCTGCTCTTCCATTACATGGGCCTTAAAGTTTTCTGGGACACATCTAACAGGGAACTGAAAACTCAGTATGTACACGCCAAAGCTAAAGTCTCTTTGACCATTTTATTCTTGGCTTTGCATTTCCTAATTGAGCCCTGTGATCCTCTTTAACTTTCGCTTTAATAAAACAAAATGACAGTATATGGTGTATGGAAATTCAATATATGAATAACTAAATTATAATTCATCCCAGAAAACGCACGGTTTAACTGCTAGGCCTGGGGGACAAAAAAACATTCAAAACTTGTAGTGCTGAGGAACTAATACTCAGAACTACTTCCTATTTCTTTGAAGGAAATCAACCATACGGCCACGTCTTCCTTCTCAAAATGTCATATGTCTGTCAGCTAGACTCACAGATCACCCATTAAGTCTACAGAAAAGAAAGAAGAGCATAATGTGTAAAGTGTCATATGTGAACACGCCACAGCACACAGTGTGAAAAGCACGAAATCATTCTCTGCAGTTAACCCACCCACCCAAGAGAAACAGAGGCTAGCCAGGAACACAGAGCCTGAGGAGCAGTGTGTGAGGACGGTATCTTGCTCAAGGGTACCTTAGTGATGCCACTAGCAGTGCTGGTATTAAAACCCACAACCTTCTGATTGGAGAGGCAACTCCCTAACCACTAGGCCGCCAGCTGCCCTATAACCATGCTAAGGGTACACAATCCTGGTTATGAAGCTCTACAAGCACTCATTACCTGAATCAGGTGTTTGGATTAGAGTCATACTTCTCTAGAGCTCTCTAGAACCAGGATCAGACGCTCTGGATCTAGGCCATTCTCCTCACCCAGTGAGAGCTTGACCAAGAGCTTGGTGGATCTTGTGGCATCACTCCTGGTGATTACTGCTGCCAGCTCTCAGCCCGCCGGAACTGCCTCAGGTGGCGAACAGCAGGGATGTCTTTAAAAATAACATTGTAATCTTTATTCCACAAAGTAGGACGGCGTTGAATGTGATCCTGTGTAAAAATAACACTAGTTTTATGCAGTGCCTGACATCCAGGCTTGCTGGGGGTTTTTCTATCAGCACAACCTAGAGCATCTAGTTTTCAAGCAACTCGTTTCTGGCGCTACTCTAGTTGCCTCTTCCCAGTTTTAAACAGATGATTAATGATATTCATCACAATTCACTGATGATATATTAGTTCCACATTAAGTTAGAAGGGTCAGCAGGGTCAAATTAGAACACATTAGCATTCCCATCTGTATAAATTACACTTCCCCCAATGAAATCAACAAATGCGCTGGCATCAGTTCTAAATTAATTCTCAATTCGGGGCATTAATTAATTCAATCAGACTTACTTTAGTCTAGCTATGTGCACTGACCTAGCAGAGATTTGCGTCATAGATTACACGAGGGTAGGATGCATTATGTGCATGTTTACATATGTAACCAGAGAAATGTAAACCTGTGCGAGTTTATTCTGTGTGTATTTACATCTAAAATGTCATGTCAATTATAGAATGTGGCAGTGTTTATGTACAGACATTTTTTGGTACAAAAAAGGCAGATGTGTTTATTCTATAGAGTGTTTACGTCAGCGTACCCATGCCTGTCTTATATAC
>JBBPCY010000142.1:11979467-11992063 GCA_037974405.1 Brachyalestes nurse | reverse complement strand
GAGAGAGAGAGAGAGAGAGAGAGAGGAGAAGAAGAAAAAGAGAAAAACCAAGAGAGTGCACAAAAAAAGAGAGAGGAGAGAGAGCAGAAAGGAAAGAGCGAGAGAAAAATCCTGCTGATAAAATGCATCTTGCAGCTCAGCTCACCCACCGCATATGCTAAGCCGTTCTGCTTCAGCCGAGGTAGACATCAATGAACAAAGTCGCATCAGTGCTGACTGAAAGCTATCCAGAAAGATTCCAGGTCCAAACAAGGTCAAGCATCAGGTGCTTGGAAATCTATCAGGTGAAAGTAAGTGATTACTGGGCAAACCAAAATAAAGTCTAGCTACTAGAAAAAAAACCTCAGGCCTCTAAAAGCTGATCTTTAACCCTTTCCCAACACGTCTGAGCACTCTGCAGTTACCCTGATGATATTATCATGCCATGCTTTTTAAAAAGGCCATGTATCTTGTGTTGGAAGGTAAGTGTTTAAAGTGTAAGTGTAAAGAGAACATTCTGTCATATGTAAACACACCACAGCACACAGTGAGGAATCACAGTTTGAATCAGGTAATGTGGCACGCTTCCGTGTTTCCTTGTTTAAAAAAAAATGGCAAAGCTGTCTGTAGGGTACAAAACCAGTCTGAACCCTGTCCTTTACTGAGGGGGAGGGAGGGGGAGGTGTTGTGGATACTGGGGCTGAAGGAGTGCCACCAGCTGCACACTGTCCTACATTCAGCATTAGCAGCCACTCTGGCTTTCTCTACAGAGACCCCAAAGGAGCCAATGAACAGATGCAAGGGTCAGTGCGCAAAAAGTGACGACAAAAATTCAATACCCCATATATCTCCCGCTCATGGTGCTTTAAACAGATGCCTTTTGCCAGGGCTGTCCAGTCTTCTCCGCAGAGGGCTGGTGTGGAAGCAGGTTTTTATTCCAACAACGCAGGACCACACAAGGTCAATTACGCGAAGACTGAATATGATTAAACAAAAAGAATAATGTGCGCTTCTGCTTGTTTTTAATGGAAACCTGCAAACACACCGTGCCTTTACAGATAAGATTAGACTTTAGGTCAGCCCCCCCACTCCCCGCAACCCCTTTCTTCTTCCCCCACCACAGTCACTGAACCGTTAAGTGGGGCGGAATCTGCCAAATAAGGGTCAGCAGAGTGTCTGCATGGCCATTGTCGCTGCTGTCCAGGGTTCAAAAGCAAAAGGCAGAGATCAGACTCGGCCTAGTCATTGGCCAAGACAGAAGCGAGGGGAGCTCCGAGGGGTGATGTGGGAAGTTTGGGCAAGTGTGGGGCTGGGAGTGGGGTGGGTTAATGGGTTTTCGGAGCTCTGCGAGTGGAGGAGTTTCTGGGGTTGAGATGAAGGGGCCCATGATGTCAACAAGGCACAGGCTGCGAAAGAATCTGTGCAAACTTACACACAAAGGAGCCCCTCAGTGCCTCATGGGTGGGTGAGAGAGAGAGACAGAGAGAGAGAGAGAGAAAAAGAGTGAGAGAGACACATTTCACTGGAGAGGAAGTCGAATCAAGTCATAAAACAGCACAAGCCATTAGATCAGCGAGCACTTAAACAAAACGCTCTTTCTACAGCAACCCCCGCTGGCCACCCAACCCTCTTCACACATTATGCGCACACATTCTTCAGTCAATAATGCTTTTTTTTGGCTTTTAAATGCCCCTAATTACACAGAGCAGGGTCCGAGAAGCAATAAAACTGTTTTCATTTCTCACAGAAATGATTTGGCAATACAGTGATTCCATTGTGTGAAGGGTCAACAAGGTCTGTGACTGACAGCAGTACACAGTAGTCTCAAGGGGTGACAAGTCTTAGTGAAGTGCCCTGTCACCCCATAAATCCCCTTGAGATATTTACACCCCCGATGCTTCATAGTAAGCCAAAGAAGTCCTGTCCCTGCTGGCCCACTGTGTGGAGGCTAAAGTAGGCCAAGCCTTCTGCCCACTGCTCGTCTCTGACAAGAGATCTGTCAGGTACAGAGTGTCCATGGAGGCCACAGAGCCAAACAGGATTGAGTGACATTTCCACATCGAGAATAACCACCTCAGACACACACACACACACACACACACACACACACACCTCACCAGGACAGTGTGATAATGGGCGTGAGTTCAACGTCTCACTCACATCCCAAACACAGACTGCAAACTGGGCCAATCTCCCAGTCAAACAAAAGAGACCAGCACTCCCACTGAGAACAAACAAAATGTATTTACTCTTCACTTCCTATAGCGTTCAACTCAAAAAACATCATAAAGGGGAGGATCACACTCAGTTTCCTTTGGTCAGTAACTTCATGTACTCAAGCTAGCAATGGTGGTCAGTTTGAAAAGGTGTATTACACAGAACACGTACTCACACATGTATAGTGTGCAAATCCTTGTTTATAATTTAGTGGGGTCATCCCACCAGTAATACTAAATGTAACACAAAAGGTCCCTTTTCCACCTACTCAGCTCTTCCCGATTAAGGTTCAAACTTTCAAGGGAAGAATGTACAGACTAAAATAAGCCTCGTCTTTTCCCGGCTGTCTGTTCGGATTTGTGCGCCGCGGAGGGCTTTGAGAGCGCTATCTCAGTTTACATCAGTAATTCTTGTCCATTTCCACATCAATATTTTACACATGGGGGAATCACAATATCTTCTCCCATCAGTTCCACTCCGGCACGACAGATGAGTGAGCCAGCCGTCTCCCTTTAACAAACTTAGGGCCTTTTAAGTAGCGCCGGCATAAACAAGCAGAATTTCCACCCAAACCCTTTGATCTCGAGGCCACAGCGAGGAAACTCTCCTCTCAGTAAAGACCTCAACCAGGAGCCAATCAACTGTCTGCCTCTGTAAATTTCTTTTCAAAGGGAACCAATTGGCTGCCTGCCTTCAGCTTCAGAATGAGAGACGCTTTTACCACTTTACCTTCCACTTATTAATTCATGAGCATCAAGCGCTCCCTGACAGGCCGCGGATAAAAAAGACTCGTTTTGTGCCTTCTTATCCTGTACTCTCATTTGCTGCCACTTGAATTGCCTCAATCCTTCCAAAATGGTGCCGATATTAATGTGTGTGTGTGTGTGTGTGTGTGTGTGTGCACATGAAGATAAGCTTGCAGTGCATGACTACACTAGCTGTGTTTTCTATGGCTCAAACTCTATCAAACTGTCAAGCTTGATATTAATGGCCACCACTTCAGGATACCAGAAGCTGTTTCAGGATCAGTCTAGTCTGAATATTTTATAGTGAGGTAATAATAGGGAAAGGTGTAACGTGTGAAAAAGGTGTATTTCTTTAGACTTTGAGTAATGCTGTACAGGATCACTTCATGAGTGCCTTTTGTTAAGGGGTATGGTGGGATTTTTTTTTTGTCACCACCCCATCCTTTTGCCTGAAGGGAATTTCCCTATGATAATCCCCCTGAATGTGGGTCAGTGAGCAGGGGACTCAGCACAGGCCACACAGGCAGAAACAGAGAGAGGGGTCACCATTGGGATCAATGCTCACGCATGCAGACATACATGCACAAGACACATGGCTGGAGTGAGAAAGGTAAGTTTGCACAGTGAGGCTCCCCTAGCAAAGACGACATCTCCGTTCTGCCTCATCTTCTCCAGTGCAGGGTCTCTCAGACTCGATAGCTGCACCTCTACCCATGAGGGAAACTGTAAACATGCAAAACTAAACACAGACACAACCTGCCGGCTCCACAAACACACACACAATTTGAAAAAGATTCGCTGATTAAGATAAAGCACTCGCATCACATTATGCGCAGAAATATATAATCAACTACCATTAATTAAGCAGAACTCTATTTTGGCTAATTACCTCTGCATTAGCATCTCCCCCCCACACACAAAATCACGGGCCAGTGCTTTAAGTGAGGGAGGATCATGAAAAATTCATGATTTATTAATGCGACAACAGAAACAAATAACAGAAGCAGTAGGGAAGCTTGCCTCAAAGATGTTGGGCATGCAGAAACTGCACAAATTAAGCATTTGAGTTAACCTCAACAGAGGCAGCCCTGCCCGACAGAACCGGCGTCATCACAGAACTACGTTTTGTCATGTACAATTAGAGGCATCCCACAAAACCAAACTGTAAAAGAATAGGGGGAGGAAACAAGGCTCATTATACGTTAGAAGAAAGATGATAGTCCTTAAAATATGAAGAGTATTCTAAAGCTCTCATTCCCTAAATAATTCTATCAAAATAGGCCCTGAGCGATTTATAGAAGCAAATCACCCCCACCCCAACAACCCACACACACACTCGCCTGAAGATGATATGAACGAATTTGAACTCACACTGTCAAAAGTGCCTGATTTGATAAAGCTTCCTATGATGGAAATTTGCCATAAAGAAACTATTACAGTGCTCAGGCTACACAGTGTCCTCGAATGGCCGTGAGCAGGGCTGCCACATAATAAAGTCAATAAAGGTGGAAATACCCAGGTTAAATATTACCAGGTTAGACTTTAAATGACAAGTCATCACCCAAAAGCCCGTTTACGGGAACTCTGCACTGCAAACATTACCCTTCCACATCTGCTCATTTTCCAGGAAACAGGATTTGTCGGATTTTAAAAATGGGAGGAAAAAAACCCCTTTAAGACACTGATGGAGCAGCAGCTTGGATGCCAGATTGAATATCCCCCCATGGATGGGGGATTTAAAAACATTTCCTCCATCTGTATCTGATCAATGTGACAAGTTCCACAAACAGCGGCGAGATGGATAGGATTTCCTCTGAATTCCCAGCCAGTGTCCGGCGAAGGCTTTGAATGATTCGCTTGTTTACTAATGCATGGCATGGCAGTAGAGACTTATCTCAACTTGGTAAAGGAGGAATTTGGTCCCCAGCGCCAGCTCCCCTCTAAAAGCATGACAAGCACTCAGCTGGACCACCAGTACATCAGACAGGTATGTGGAAGGTGGTTTAGAGCTGCTGCTGACATTTTCATGGGCATATGTAAAGCAATGATATAAAATAGTAGCAATAGTTAATATTTTGCTTTCAAATCTTGTCAGACATGAATTAAAGAGAATGTCTTAAAAGCCTGGTACTAATGTTAAAGTCATCTTAGGAGCCACAAATCGTAGGACCACCAAACTGGAAACAGCCCTAAAATCCTAGTTACAAACCAATAACTTATTTCTTACACAGTACTGTGGAAAACTCTTGTGAAAATAATACTTAAACCTGTTTAAGGGAGTATGTTTTTAGCAGTTAATAGTAGAATGTATCAAAATAATACTGTAAATAGTCATTTTAAATATGTATGTTTTTAAGTATCTTACCTCATGGAAGCCCAGTAGAACAATGTAGTTCTTATCAAATATATCATTCAGCTCAATTGATACTTCATTAGATTAAACCAGAAGCTACTCATGGAGTTTCACAAATCAATACGAAGACTGGAGATATCGAGGTGAAATCTGGAACTGAACCTGTGATCTGACCAGCTCACAAAACATCAAGTATTTTTACAAATAAAACAAATCTTTATTGTACTGAATGCTTTGTTTGCTTGTATTTACTCTAATGTTAATTTGTGTTTGCTGGCAGAGGGTCCCTTACTGCTCAGATAAATGGCTTTAAACAGTTTGCATAGTACTGTGTATAAACTAACCACAGCTAACATGAAAAGTATACAATCTAATTTATTGCAAAGAAACATGGTTAAGCAAGTTTGCCTGGTTGAGTCCAACCCTTTTCCTTGGCTGAGAGTGCTGGACAGAAGCCAAGTCTGACCTAATCTCCCTAAGGGGGAAACGGGATTAACTAAATGTACCAGATAGAGATACTATCATGGGTTCTTTTGACACTTATGTATGGATGAAAAGGAGACGGATGGCTGGAACGCTAGGAAAGGAAAGCCGGATTATTACAGTTTAATTTAGATGCATAACATGACTGTTCAAAGGGGAAAGGAAAAAAAAACGACACACTTGAGCTTCATCAAACTGGCCAACTTAATTCGCTCATTTCAATCAACTTCACCAGCTCCCCTGCCCACAGACACATAGAAAACGCAATAATAAGAACACGGGCCTGCGTCAGCTGCAGCATTTCTGCTGTCCTCAGCTCGCTTGCGTTCCAAACAGCTGTCCACAAACACACTCGCTTCCCAATTAACATCGGCGTGTCCTGCTGAGTAGCACCTCTGCAGTGTCATGGGAGGGAAGGGTTCGATGCCAAAAATATCCCGGCACATTAGCGCCATGGCTAAGCAGGAGGGAGCGCGAGTGGGAGGATGAGTGGTGACCTGGCGCAGGTGCACAGCTACAAATACTCCTCGGGAAAGAATAGCTCTACAGCATGCAGTCATGGATGGATAGGCACCTCAGACTGGTAACGCGCATTTAATTATAACAGCATCCGACAGGGGCGTAGTATATAAATTTGACGTACATGTTCATTCAAAGCTGCTGTACATTTCACCCCCACTGTTACAGTCAAATTAATTTTATTGCCGTGTTAAAGCCACAGGCAGCAAATACCTCTCTAGCACACTCACAAAACTTTAAGGTAATATTTGCACTCTGCCGAGGTCAACAATGATACGTCCATTTCATTTCACCCTCCAGTTGATCTGCACACTGCTTAACATTCAGGTAAATGAAACGTGTCCAAGCATATCCGACTTAAGCTGCGACATCATAAGCCAGGAGAAGTGTGTGAAATATGAGATAGGAGAAATTCCTTGGCTGGAAAGAGTGAAAAGTAGGGGAAAGTGCGCCGGCCCAGTCATTCACACGGATGCGAGTGTAATGGGGTGAGGCTCTTTTAGGCCTGAAAGGCAGAGAGCCAGGGCCTCTAGATCACAACTCAAAGCTTTCTGAGATTGTGCCCACCCTCTCAAAAGCTCTCAATAGCTCTCAATGGCAATAAAAATTGTTCACAATCTGAAAATCACACACACACACACACAGCCCATGTGCTCGGAAAGTCTCTGGAGCGGTCATGGCAAACAGAGCTCTGGGGGTAGGTTCAATTGAATTTGGAGCTCAGCTCTGTTTTATTTGTATAGCCATTTTTCAACCACACAACATTGTTAGGCTCCAAAAACAGCCTAACAGAAATGCAGGTCCAGACCTCTAATAAGCAATTAGATGGCAGGGAAAACTCCCCAGGAGCATCAGGAAGGAACACTAAAGACTCAAAAAGGAAATCTCATTCTCCTACAAGCGAGGCCAATAGCGGAATAACAATAACATAAAACTGGATTAAACAGAGGGATTCCGATCACCCAGAGGGAAAATCCATGAGAAAAGCCACTGATTAATGCTAAGTCTAACAAAGAGCCGGTGGCTGCCTGACTGGACCCGTACAGTTAAGAGTATGATTGATAAGGCATGGTACAGAGGATAGGAGTGTTACTGACGAGCTTGTTAAAGCCCTCGCATACTCCTATAAACGCAGACGTGCAAAACAGGCACAGAAAAACTACCAGCATGACAGTATGCATTTCCCAGCTCCAGGGAACCACCTGCACATCACCAAATGAAGCTCTACCTGAGGGGAACCATGTGTGTTAAAGTAGGAAAACAAACTGCAGAAAGTCCAGACGGGCGGTTCAGTGTTTCTCAGTTTAGCTTTATTAAATTACACCAAAATTGAGGAGTGCCCAACAGGGGCTTTTTAGTTCTCCTACTGGTGGGCTATCCTGGTTTTCAGTGTTCTGTGCAGCTGACAAATCCTGCTTTGTTAAACAACCCATCAAGCCTGGAGCCGGGAACCTGTCATGTAGAGAGCTGAGATAAAGCGTGGTACCAGCAGAGGAAGTGTCCCTCTCACTGCTGAACTTACAGGAAGGGATGTCCAGCCCAAGCTGTGGAGGGCCCTACTCCAGCACAGTTTGATGATTCCCCTCCTCGCTCTCTCACTCTCTCTCTCTCTCTCTCTCTCTCACACACACACACACACACACACACACACACCCCTGGGCCATCTCACCGCGTTCAGCAGGTGTGGGACATCCAAACCGTGCTGGACTGTGGTGGAAGCCCCTGCCCTGTGGTGGAACTTACTTGTCATACTCTGCGTTGTCCTTGTCGCAGCGCGCGTCCTTGTGCTTCTGCCAGTCCTTGCCGTGTTTGCAGGTGGTGAGCAGCACCACGTCCTCTGCGTTGTGCACGTGGTAAAGTGCGTTACGCGTGTCCGAGCCGATTCCGGTCAGGTAACGCTTCCCCTTGAACACGAGCATGTACTTGCGGAAGGGTGGGATGCTGTTGGCCCTGAGGTGGCCCCTCTCTCCGCCGCTGCGCGGGTGCTCCTTGGGGAAGAGCGGGATGGACACGTCGAAGCGCGGCCTGAAGTTCTCCGTGCTCACGCTCGCCTTGGCCAGCATGGCTTGTCCGATGTCAAAGCCCAGGTCCTCCGTGTAGTCTGGCCATGTGCCCGAGTACAGGTTAAAGATCAGGTGGTTCCGGCCGTCGTTCCACAGCGGCAGGCTCTGCACCTTGCTCTTCAGGTTGTGCACGTAGTGCGGAGACAGCTGGTCTCGGTCCAGCGTGTCCAGGCTGAGCACGAAGATGCACGCCTGGCCCGGGTCCGAGGTATAGAAGCGCGAGCCCTCGATTGCCGCCAGGATGCTCTGGTAGTTCTCGGAGATCTTGTCGCCCTTCTGCTGCGGGTACACGTACACCTTGAAGCCGTTCCGCCGACACAGCGAGAAATCGAAGCACGAGTCCATGCGGCAGCGCTTGCCCCGGTACACACTCGCGTGCACCTCGCGCTTCTGCCGCGGCGACACGTGTGCGTTGTACTCCTCTGTGTCCACCTCGTCCCACGGGCTGAACGGCTGGAAAGGCTCGGACGCGCGCGGCCAGGGTTGCCCGGAGCGCCGGCCGCCGCCTCGCGCGCGCTCATGCCTGCTGGTGGCCGGAGCGGGTCCCGGCACACCGCCGAAGTACAGCAGCAGGACGAGGGAGGCGCCCGTCAGCAGGGAGATCAGGTAGCGCTTTTTGGCCTGCATGGGTCGGCGAATCGGCGGGCGCTCGCAAACCAAGGTCGGGGGGCTCCGAGTCGGGCTCTCTCACCGCCTCCGGCTCCGCGGCTCCGGCGCCATCTTCCAGCCTGCACGGGGTTGCTCACGTCTTCCCTCAGCTTCGGATTCCGTTCCCGCACCAAGAGGCCGATCCAGCGCATGTGGGCGACTTGGCAGGCTATTCCGACACTCTCCCGAGTTCTGCTTCCAGCATGGCACGACTCTCCCGGCTCTGCCTTGTGGCACACGGAGAACTCATCGGGCTCACCAGCACGCTGTCTACACCGACCCGTCCAGATCAGTACACCACCCTGCAGCTACCCCACTCGCTTCACCCGTCCCAGCTTCCAACCAACTTCCATCCAGTCGCGGTGGGAGGAAGGGAGTTGGGGGGAGAAGGGGGGAGGGGAAGGGGGTCCTCGTAGTTCCCCCCCTTTGAGAGAGCTACAGAGTGGGGATGTGAAGTCCCTAAACACACACTGAGATTTTTATTTAAACACGTAAACCCATGTCTCGTTTCACTCCATTTACTGCCGAGGAAAGCGCGTGGAAATAGAGAAGAGGGGGTCTCACCGTAACCACTGTAACCTCACAAATCCCTGCATTTCTTTCTTCCTGCGCTCTCGGCAGACCGTCACCCGTGAGTTAAATAGATCCGATCACTGGGTCCTGTCATAGGAACGGTGGGATTTGGACAGCGGGACGGAGAGAAAGAGACAAACCGTGATAAGCGAAAAAAGCGGCGTAATCTGAGACTGCTGTGTTGGTTTAGAAGTAAAAAAGCGAGCCTGAGTCCTGATCCCCCTCTCCTGCTCCGCTCCTCTCTCTCACTCCCGTCCCGACACGACGGCAGCTCCACGCCCCGCCCCCGCGCTGCGTCCCGCGTTCTCATTGGTCAGAGTTCCGGAGAGGAAGAGGAGGGTCACCCGCCGCACCCATTAATTGCCAGAGCACTGCCGGCCATGATGCACAAAAACGGACAAACTGGCTTTACTGGGAGGAGTGGGGGACTGTCGAAGTGAATTTAGTTTGCATTTCTCTGTTCAAATCAAAAAGAGGATCGATCAAATAAAGGAAACCGGATAATAAAGGTCTACAACGGCATGGCACCAGTGCACACTTTTGCAAACTTGCCTGGAGAAAGAAATGTACCTTCAAGAAGTTTACTAGATAAAGCAGTGGTCCTGAAAAGTCACTGAGACATTTTCATCAGGCAGTTCGATTAGGAGAGCAGTGTTTTACTGGGAGGAGTGCGAGACACGAGAAAAGAAGTGGTTTAAGCGAATTTGGTTTGCATTTCTCCATTTAGATTAAACTGAAAATGAATCCCTTTTTAAACTTGCCTGGAGGAAGAGGTTTACATTAACCCACATGTACTGATACGACTGTTATCAAGGCACTGTTATTTGGGCAAATGTGGGTGCTGCAATTGCAGGAAGAGCTTTGCACATGCTAAGAGTACGCTCTGTTGTACTGCTGCATTTTTGATAATAGTGCATTTATGGTATCCATGCATCTGTAGTTTGCACAATAATGACTATAGAACGGTAAGAATAAACTGTCTCCTTTCAGAGAAATGGGATGGTAAATTGAAAAGTTTACTAGATCAAGGAGTGCTCCTGAAAAGTCACTTAGACGTTTTCATCAAGCAGTTTGATTAGGAGAGCAGGGTTTTACTGGGAGGAGTGGGAGAAACCAAAAAAAAGGTTGAAGTGAATTAGTTGATCTTTTTCTTTTTAAATCAAAAAGTGGTATAATCATATTAGCCCAGTTTGATGAGTCTGCATGACACGAATGCAAACTTATGAAAGCTTGCCAAGAGGAAGAGGTTTACCTTCACCCACACATACTGATACTATCATTGAGAAATTTGGGAAAATGTGGGTGCTGCAGTAGCAAAAAGAGCAGCTGAGAATTTTCCCCCTTAAATCTGTTACTGGTTCTTTAACCCATTTAATTCCACTGACCACAATAGTGACAAAAAACTTTATCATTGATAAGGCCCTTTCTGTATTAAATATCAATGCATTTTCTGCAAATATTGAAAAAATAAAATGTCTCAGTGAAATATGTGAAGTGTCACACCTTTAGGATAAGTTGTCACATGATCAGAGCTTTTTACTCAAAGCCCCCAAACAAAATGTTAGTAAAGTATGTTAGGATAAAAATAGGACATTTATTTTTAGTACACTTTATCTTTAGGGTGTCTAGTATTGATATCTACATTTGCAAATACTTAACTCTGTTCAGTGTTGTCATAAATTAAGTAAACATGTTAACGGCAACAATAGTGACCGGTAGGATAACAGGGTGCGTCTAGATTTATACATATACCTTCTCATTGGCCAATCAACACAATGCACTGGTTCCAGAGATGTTGTCATTGTGACAAACCCAATATCTATGCGTGTGAAAAATATGATAATTTAGTATACATATATTTTGCCACTGGCCACTATTGTGACCTAGCATAAAATTCAGTTTTTTACCTACTTTACCATGACATTTAAAAAAAAATCACGCTTTATTATTTTAAAGAGTGAGTAATGAAACATGATTAAATGGGTTGAGGGACATTTGAAACAAATATTTGTTTTCATCAAATATCTGATCCTAATGTAAACAAGATACACTGTCCTATAAAACATTTGGCTGACCAGTTAATGTATACTCTATATATGCAATTCTATATTATACTACCGTACAAGTTAACAATATCTTTGTCTTACTGAAGCATGCAAAAACCTTGGAAATGCCTTAAAGGGTTTTATTACACAAGAACAAATCAAATTCGCAGTGACCAATAGTGAACGAACCAGAAGTTTTGTTGTACTGTTGCATTCTTGATGATAGGGACATATGTAATTTGTACAATAACGGCAGCAGAACAGTGAGAATACATTTTCTCCTTTCAGAGAAATGGGATGGTAAATCAAGAAGTTTACTAGATCAAGCAGTGCTCCTGAAAAGTCACTTAGACGTTTTCATCAGGCAGTTCGATTAGGAGGGAGGTAATTACTCGAGCAGACCTGGGTGAGGAGGCTGGGAGAGAGGCCAGGATCCCGGGGTTAAACAGTGGAGCATCGGGGCAAAGACAGCCTCTCAAATAGAACATGGCACCTTCATTTTTCACTCACCTCTTTGGAGCTTACACACAAGAGTTTAAGACTGAATGGCAGTCAAAGGGCTATTTCAGGGTCACATTGGTTAAAAGGATGCTTTAGAGTAGAAGTGTTTGGTAGAGTAGTAAAAGAGCAAACTCAAAAACACATACAACTTACTTTAATATAATATTTTAAATAAGAGCTGCAATAGAAAGTTTCTAATGAGGCTGGGTTAGCTGCTCGTAAATAAAAAAGTAAATTCAGACCATTATCCGTCTACAACTAAATTGGACAACTAGTTATAAGCAATGTTGGTTGTCTAGAGTTTGGTATTCTTGAAAGGTAGGCACAAGCATCTTGTAGTGAGATCAGATGCAAATAAACACTAGTAGAATATTTTAATATTAATAACTACACCCTTTAAAGATTGTAAACTGTAATTGTTGCTAATTTTATTCATGAGCGCATAGAGAACATGCTTGATAAAAGGGAC